>JAPYXV010000758.1:0-14823 GCA_028533065.1 Trachops cirrhosus | reverse complement strand
TGCTAAGTGACCTTTCACACCAGCACTTCAGGCCTTTGTGTGGGGCAATCGGTCTTCCTGCTCTTCCCGGGAGAGGACACAGATGAGGCCGTTACCACTGCCAGCCGCCCTGGACGCAGCGGGCGGGGCCTCCTTCCCACCTCCGGGTGCTGCGGTCCTGCTGCGCGTGAGCGTGCACGTGTGCGGGGCACGCGCGCACACGCGCCCGCGCCCGCACGAAAGGTCCCGCCCCCCTGGGCCGTCCCCGACTGCACGGCAGACTCTTCCTGGTGGACCGCAGCGTGTGGCCGTCTCAGCTGCGCATTACTGCTTCATCTGCGGGCCCCTTAAAAAGTGACTTAAAGACCTTCTCCGGCGGGGAGGCGCCCGCCCCGTGCATAGCCCAGAGTGGGAAAGGCATCAGACTGTTCTGACCCCAGGGCTGTCTTCAGTGGGGGGTCGTAGGGCCCTGTGTTTCCTTGCGCCCTGAGGGGCTATTAAAACAAAGCAAGAAATAGAACAGTGCAGCCCTACAGCCCCAGCTTTGCGGATCCCGAAGGCGTAGAAAGAACACGTGGAGGGAGACGGTCCTAGACGCTCAGGGTTTTATCCCGGGGCCGGGCGGGTGCGTGCTGGACATTTTCTCTCTCCTTCAGTGTCTGCTTGAATTTGACACGGACCTGTGTTCCTTTATAATCAGAAAGAAACAGGAAATGTTCACAAATGCTCGTCTGCGTTCTCTGTGGGTTCTAAAGAGCTTAGAAACATCCTTGACTCCTAGTCTGTTTGAAAACGAAGTGGTTGCCGCTTTTGCGGAAGCCCAGGGCCGCGGTGTAAAAGCGGGCTTCTGTCTGACGCCCTCTGCACTCTCGGGAGACGACTCCAGAACCGCAAGGCAGGAGCTGGATGGCGAGGTCCCCCCACCGGAGGCCGTCAGGGCGGGACATGGCCGGTTCCCTGGCCTCACCCCGCCTCTGAGTGGCCTGTTTGGGTTGTGTGTTTGGGTTCACCAGTGTTCCTCTTTCTAGTTTGGTGCTGTGTGCCGCAGACCACCCACCGGTCATCTGCTCGACCCTCCACCCCCTGGAGCTGTCACTCTGGGCCCCCTGCGGCCAGCTGGCTCCCACGGTACCATCGCCCAGAATGCCACCTTTTCGCCCAAAGTGCCGCAATCAGCCCACAGTATGGGCACCTGGAGGTCTGGCAGGATCCTTGGCTGTTCCTGGCAGGTCAGCCTGGTGGACCCCGCGGGCCAGCCTGCGGCCCCACAACCCAAAAACACGTCGTGCCGTCTCCACGTGTGTCTTATTCCCATGCTTCTAACCCCGGGGCGTCTGGCAGTTGGGTGTCAGGCGCTGAGTGACCGGGTGCAAGGCTAGCAGCTAGGGCTGGCTGTGCGCGTGTCTGTCACCAGGTCCCAAGGCACTCAGCGCTGGTTTGCGCTGCTGTGCAGTGTCCAGCTCCGAGCGCCGGCCCGGCACTCTAAAGAGAAGGACCCAGAGCTGGCGGCGGGTGGAGACAGGCCTGATCCACGACCCCTCCCCCGCCTGGAGTCCGCTCCCCTCCAGCCTCCTTCCCACGTCTGGCTGGACTGAACAGACGATCGGTCTCCTCTCAGCCAGGAGGGCGGGTTGAACTCAGAAAATCTGTCAGCACAAAGGGGCAACGGGAAAAGGAAGATGAATTCTCCAAACCCAAAAGTCAGCCTTTGGGAGGCGGCAAGGGGGAACCCAGCGCCGTGCTGCGTGTTGGCGTGGGAGATCCAGGTGAGCCCCGGCTTCCCGCACAGAAAGTCTCATCTTCTGCCCTTCAAAATCACTTCCAAAAATCCCCTACACACCCAAATCTCCCCAAAAATGTACTTCTTTATCAAAAATAAAATAGATTTCTTTTCCAAGTGGAAAAAGTAATTCTTGCTAATTGTGAAAAAAAAATCACTAAGTGCCAGAAAAAGTCAAAGCCAGCGGACGCCAGCTCACACCACCTCCCAGAGATGAACGCTAGGGACGCGGCCCCAGCATCTCCGCAGGCTTTTCTCTGCACACGGCCTGCCTGCCCGTTCGCTGTCCTTGCACTGTCTCACACGGGAGCTACGCAAGCTGCTCAACACGCAGTGGCTGTTCATCTATCTATCTATCTATCATCTATCTATCATCTATCTAATCCACTAAAGCTCCGTATTACTTCAGATTCAGATTGTTAAAGTGGCTACAAACTCTTGTATTGTTCCATTCACAGCAAAATTTGTTAAATTCCTCCCATCGGGATGGGCATTTTGGTAGCTGCCTGTTTGGTGTTAGCATTTGAAGTGGCCTTGTGGTGGATGCCCTGACACACACACCCTGGAGCCCCTCACGCTGCTTCTTGGAGTAAATTCTTTGAGGCAGGGTTGCTGGCTCGGAGGGTAAGATCAGGAAATCATTTCTGTAACACATAATGTGTTTTTGTATTTAATGTATACATTACATAATGTAGTGTACATTACAGTATAATTATTACATTACATCTAAGTATACATAGTTGTTTTCTATAGATATAAAATATATGAAATTAGTTTACATGTATAAAATAATAGCCATATGTAATATATAATATATAATAATCATATCTATATACATTTGCCAGAGACTTTTATGGCCCAGAAAGTTTAGATGTACTTAGTTCTTGGGCAGCGAAAAGAACCAGTCCTGTCTTTTAGAAACTACACTTAATTTTTTGATTCAAGTCATGGGTGCTTGGAATTCCCCACTCACAGTAAGCGCCTCAGCCCCCCTACACCCTGCAACGGGCTTGTACCCCCCATGCCACTTGTGAGAACCCCCTTTAGGAGGGGCACGCGCAAAGAAGGAAGGAGGGACTGGTCTGCGTGGGCAAACAGCAGGCTGGGCCCTGGGCGGTGACTCAGGGCAGAGGAGGAGGAGGGAGCTGCAGGTCAGAGCCGAGTTCGGGCCTCTGGGCGCGGGTGGTGAGTTCCTAAGACGAGGAGGGCAGATGAGAGGGTAGGACCCTGGGTCCCTCTCTCAGAGATTTTTTGTTTTGTTTTTTCCTCTTTGTCTTTTTGTTGTTGTTGTTGTTACTTCTGGTGCCAATCTGATTACAACTACTCTGTTCTTGTTGACCTTTTGTGGGTTTTTTCCCCCATAATCGGAAAGAATTAAAAATTACAGCATCTATGAATAAATACAACTCTCAGCTCCTTCTTATTAACTAAATGCAACCGGGGAATAAATACAGTGAGCGTTCACAGAAAAAAGTGAAGAATGGAAAATTGTTTAAGTGGCCAAAGAAACTTTATCCTATTGTGTGGCAGGCCAAGCCGGGCCAGCTATATGTAAATGCAGGCGGTGGCCTGTGTCCGTGTGGCCACTTTGAAGTTGCCATCTGAATTTAATTCTGCCTTTGTGAGTAAATCAGGCCATTACGTTTAATCTCACTTAATAGTGAGAAACGCCCTTTGTTGTTTTCTATAGGGAACATATTCTGCCCCTAACATATACAGCTTGGTATTCACACTTTCCTATTAATCCCCGATGGCTGATAATTGCTTCATCGCCAAGCCCTCTGTCCGATTCACAAGGCGCTGATTGCAACCATTCTTCCCTATACATTAGTGCACTGTTTGGGTCTTGCTTCTTTGGCTCAGTGAACCCCATCAAGCTGCCCACATTTTCTGGGCATGTGGGCGTATTGTGCGATGTTAAATTAAATTCTGTGCCGCCCCCCCACCCCCCCGGCCACCAGAAGCTATCAGCCGCTGCACGTCAGCCGCTTGACAAGCGGGACCACTTCCCCACTCGGAGGCCCGCAATGAAAACCAGCGACGACAGGCTGCACACTTTGTTTGCAGGCGCGGTCTGGGGTGCTCTCACTGCTCTCTACATTTGCGTGACCGCCGGGCGATCCATCGCATTGCCGCCGCGATGTTATTTCATTGATCTTCCATTTGGGAAAAAAATATTAGGTCCCAGAGAGGTAGCATTGATTGTTTCAAGCTCTGAGATTATTTTCACCTTCTTGGTCTTTTTTTCCCCCAAAAATGTTGTTCAGATGATGTCTTCTCGTCTGTCTGAGAATCGCTCGGGCACAGCTCTCCGAGGGCGAAATACCGGCAGAGCCAACGGCCTCCCGGCTTTCCTTCCGGCACCTGGGGCAACAGCTCCGGCTAATTTTGCTGTCCAGCTTCTCGAAGAAAGGAGGCTTCCCTTTGCTTTCCACCCCCTGATTGTTCTCAGGCGACAGTTGCTAAGCGTCTCAATGTGCTATCGCAGGAAGACGATCATCCTCAGGCTCAATTTGTGGTTCCCTTGTGTGCAAACCACCAGGAGGACCTGGGGCCTGGGCAGTCACTGCAGCCCAGACAGAACCGCCTCTTTTGCCAGCCCTTCTGCCTGCAACACACAGTCTCAGATATTATGGACATAATGACAGAAGCTGCTGTGATCATTCCGGTCTGTTCCCTCGGTGCGCTTTTCCTCTGTGACCTACGGGCTAGTAGACTCTTTATGTATAAAATTACATACACATGAATGTTTGGGAATTTCCAGAGGGTTTTATTATGTTGCACGTTAAATAATTGAGGCACTGAGAAATGGGCGCCTGAGAGTTAATAAGAAGCTCTCTTATTGGTCAAATAACTTTTTATGTGGAATCGTTTTAGATGTGGGGGAAAGTTGCAGAGACAGTAGAGAGCCCGCCTGTCCGTCCCTCACGCAGACTCCCCTGCATCCACAGCTCACACCACCACGGTGTGTTTGTCACAACCACGCAACACACGTAATTTAAAAACCACAATTAGTAGCATTCAGTTTGTTAACCGCCTTAATCTCCCACAGGAATAAATATTTTCCTGTGCCATTAAACATTTTTGTGAAATATTTTAATGTCACATTTCTAGAGAGGAAACTGAGATAGTAACTATGACTATCAAGCGAGTTAGTTTGCAGGTGAAGTTTGGATAGTGTGTAACACAAAGCTGCTTCCAGAAAAGCTGCAGGCGCGGGGGGCGGGGCCTCTGCTGAGAAGCCGACCCGCGCAGCTCCCTCCCACCCCCTCCCACCCTCACCTGGGGGCGGTGCATGAGCTGCACCCGCCCTGCTGCCGGGTTGCTTAAGAGCGCAGGGGGTCGGTCTCAACTCTAGCCTCCCTTAGCACATTCCCGTAGGAATGCGTGCTCACTGGCGACAGTTTAGAAGACATGCGCAGAAAGAGGCAAGCACGCGGTGCCCGCACAGCCTCCCAGAGACCACCGCTCTCGCGTGTGGGTGCACGCCGGGGGTTACGCTGTTCTGCAATCTGCGTTATCACTTATTCATGACCACTGACCCTAATGCTTAATATTCTCATAAAAACTTTCCCCAGTGAATGCCTAGAATTCTCTCCTACGACTTTATGGTAACTATGTAACCCCATCTCACAGTTATGGACTTTTAGAGTGTTTGTAGCTTTTCTTATTAAAAGGGTACTTATGTTGTTATAATACATTATTTTTCCTAATATAGTATTATGCTATACTATATCATTATGAAGGCTGTAACTAAGTAACCTTATTGCCTCAGGAAAAACCCTCAAAGGTAGAATTAGTGGGTTAGATCAGTGTCCAATTACTGCCTTTCCTGAGTGATTTCCAAGGGGCACAGAAAACAAAAACAAGCAAACAAACAGAACAAAACAAAAACATCAAATGCCACTGCATTTGGCGGGGGAAGCATTGTGGACCGGTGATCCTCAGCAGACCAAGCCCGCACCCTGGCTTTCGTGGTTCACTGGTCACAAGTTTCTGTTTCAGCCAACAGCGGAGCCACCTGTGGGCCCCCACACACGGGGGCGGGCGTGCACCTGTGTGGGGCGCTGAGCATGACCCTCGGCCGGAGGAACCTCCCAAGGAACCTCCCAGGACTCGGCTGAAGGAGATCAAAATAAACACAGGGAGGAAAACAGGAGCGATCGCCATCCGTCATTTGGAGCATCAAAGCCCACATGGTAGTGCCCGTATCGCACACGCAAAACCGCCCGCAAGGTGAAGCAGTTCTACGGCACGTCACGGGCCTGTCCCCTGCTCATGCACAGCTGGACACACGGCTGCGCTGGGACCGGGCGGGGCTCTGGCTGTGGGGGCGGGGCTCCGGTCCCAGGGAGATCGTGTGACTTGCTGTGGCCGAGTCCCCTCCCGCTATCTGTGAGTGATGAGGGGTCTGCTGTCCTATGGAGGGGGACTTACTGAGTTTCCTTTTAATTTACTTCACACTGAGTAACATGTGGGATTTAATACATTGTGTTAAAAAAAAGATTCCTGAAGCATTTACTAGGTATAAAAGGATACTTTTTGAAAAGTCGTGCAGGAAAACAGAAGAAAGAAGCTAAAAATATCGCAGCCCCCAATAGATTTGTCGGCCCCCAATAGATCTGTCGTAATACAGTGTCAATTAACAATAAAATTTACCAGCCCTGGCCAGGTAGCTCAGTTGGTTGAAGCATCGTCCCGAACACCAAAAGGTTGCAGGTTCGATTCCTGGTCAGGACACGTACCTAGATTGCAGCTTCAATACCCAGTGGGGGTGTGTATGGGAGGCAACTAATTGACGTTTTTATCTCTCCCCCTTCCTCTCTCTCTAAAATCAGTAAACATATCCTCGAATGAAGATTTTTTAAAATAAATAAATAAAATGTGTCAGTTCTATAACAGTCACAATTTGCAGTGATAACCTTTTGATAACCTACCTGTACCTCAATAACTTTACATCCTGCTTCATTTTTTCCCTTAACATAGTTTTGTCCAGGAAAAGAATTACTATTAAACTAAATTTTTAAAGTTGATCATGCTGAAAAGTCCAGGCTTTTTTCTAGCTGTTACCTCTAGTTCCTGGGAGGAAGAAGCTAATCGGTGACCGTCTTACAGGAGTAGATAAAAACGGGTGCCAGGGAAACCAAAAGAGGACAGAGACACTCACTAAATTTGGAGGCTGAAACTTCGCTGGGTCCCCGCCCGCCCTCCTTTGTTTGCAACTTGCCTTGCGTGTCCACCTGCCATGCTCACGTCCTGACTTCAGAGTAGAAATGGGCCACCCAGAGGAGCTACTGGGTCTGTGTCCCACATCGAAATTTCTCGATGGAAAGTCCTTGGAAGGCCGGGGCATCTTTTGATTTCTGGAACAACTTTATTTTCTATTTGCACACGTGTGCGAGAATTAGGTCAGGGTTGCATTTCCGTCCGTGATCTTCCTCCCCACACCTGTGTCCCCTGTCCCCTGTCTCCCTCCCTCATTCACCCAGGGGCTGCCCTATTTGGGGGGTAAAGTGGAGGAAAGAAGGTGGAGTCGGAGCAGATGCCTGGGCTTGGGGGATTGAAAACTCCTCAGTAGGGAGTGTCTGCTGATGACCGTGACAGGCGCAGAGGAGGAAGAAGGGTTCGAGCCAAGTGCTGAAGGGTTTGCAGGGTTGTGGCAGATGGATGAGGACAGGGACACAGGGGTGGACGGGACGGTGGGAGGAAGTAGCAGAGGTGGAGGACCAACATGTGGGTGACAACGGATCCCTGGGGGGGTTGGCAAGGATGGTGCCCGGAGGGGACAGTGGAATGGGGGAAGAGCCACGGAGATGGGGGACAGCATGTTTTGGGCACCTCATCCCTCCGGGATTTGGCTCGCCAGCCTGATAAATGCTCACGGAAAGCTCCCGACTAAATGCAACGTGAGTATTGGGTGATGTGTTTGCTTTTTTGAGGGTCTTCCAAGCTTTCAATGGAAGATGGAGAAATGGCCAGCAAGCAGCAAGGGGCTCACATTAGTCTCCTATTGACCTACACTCGGACTAGAAAACACGGGGATGAAATACTTCCCTGATCTGCTGAGCTGGGAGATTATTCTGAAATAACTTTTCACTGTCCTATGAGCCTGTTTATACCATGGAAATGGCATTGCATGATCTGGTCTGCTTTTATGACATGAATAATACCTGCTTCCCTAAAGAAATGGTGCCCAGGTCCCCAGGGAGCCTGGCGGCTCAGAGGAGCCCTGTGGCTGGGACCACGTGACAGCTCCCTGCGGGGAGCTGCACCCCACACCGGGCCCAGCACCATCCCGGGTCTTTGGAACCAACGCACACGTGGGCACACGGGCTACCGCACAGGCCAGCAGGCCCGCTGAGCGCCGCGCCGACCTTAGCAAACAGAGCCAGATGCTCGAGGCCTTTGGGTTTTGAAGCTGAGGTATCTTTCCTGCAAGTGCTCCACCCGCAAACCAACCTTTATGCCCCAGACTAAAGCAATTTATTTTCAGGCCTGGTCTCCATAGTCCCTGTAAGTCTCCAGGTGAGACGGGGAGGCAGCACGGGGCTCTCATTGCGAAAGGGAGGCAGGTGAAACAAAGATGGGAGAATTAGTACTAATGGTCTCCTTTCTTTAAGGCTATGAAGCCTTTGGTGAGGCATCAGGGTGCCCTGCCCGACCCGGGAGCATTTCAGCTGTTCTCGGCTGAACCTCTTACAGACATTCCCAGGGAGTTTCCTTGAAGACAGACTCCCCAGTCAGAAAAGAGCTTCGTTCTCGCCCTTCTTGCTGGAGTCGAGATCAGCGTGTGGGGTCTTGGGGGGGCCCAGAGATTTGCTTTGTGAACAGAGATTTTGATGTCTCCTCTCCCACTGACCACCACCACCTCCCTCCCCTTCTGAGGGTTCCAGATTACTTTGAAATGGAAATGCTGGAAAATAAGATCCAAGACTGACTTGATGAATTTGAGTCCGTAGACTGTTCAGTCACACACACACACACACGCACACACACAGAGTTTAAATGTTGGCGAGACAGAGTTTACAGTGTAGCGAAAATGGTGTTATCCCGGAAACTCAGCCATAGAATCAGCGTGAGCATTGAGCTTCAGGATCCTGCTGTTTTCACGTTGGCTGATGTAACTGGTCCTACCTGCTCATCCCGTCAGCACGAGGATGTTTCTGTGAGGTGGGAGGGACCGGAGATCTCCGCACGGGCCCATCCGGTCATTTAGACGGTGGGTCTAGAGGCAGGGGTGTCAAACTCCTTGTCGCGGGGGGCCACATCAGCCTCGCGGTGGCCTTCCAAGGGCCAAATGTAGCTTTAGGACCATGTAAACGTAACTGCTCCTTAACTAGCGGCAGGGAGCTCGGCGCTGCCGCAGGGTAGGAGTCAGGTGCTGGCCGATGACACCAGGTGGGGGGCCGGGTTCGGCCTGGGGGCCTTGTGTGTGCCCCCTGTGCTCTCGCGCCCAAAGCCCTCAAAGTGGGGGGGGGGTGGCTGTCTAGAGGGAATGCTGCGGAGCAGCCTGCAGGCCGCACCTCCCTCAGCTCTACTCTCGGGCCTGCGCCCGGGCTCCTGTGGTTGGATCTTCCCGTTTTCCTAGAGAATCTAGAAATCTGGATTTTTATGTAAAAGTTCCCGGTTTCCAAATGTTGGCAAGCACGGAGTCGTTTACGACAAGCAGCCCACGTCTGCAGCTGCCTCCACCTCACAGGCCCGCCCTGCTTCAGAGACCGGGACGGACCTGCAGACCGAGGAGCCGCTGAGACCGGGCCCTCTCACGCCCGAGTCGCTCCGCACCTGCGCCCGGTCTCCGCGGGCGGGCGCGCTCCCCCTGGGGGGTGAGCGTCCGTACACAGGCCCGGCCTCCGCCCCAGCTCCAGCTTCTTCGGGAGTGGGAAGTAGACATCCGCCTGGCTTTTCTTTAGAGGGAATTTTCCTTATTATGGTAAAATATCCATAACGTTAACATTGGCTATTTTCACCATCCTCAAGTGTATGTGGTTCCGGCCTTAAGTGCATTCGTGCTGGTGCACACCGCCTTTCCCATCCGTCCGCCGGCTTCCCACCTGCTCAGGCGGAACGTTTCCCACCGAGCGTCTCGCTCCACAGCCACGGCGCACGTGCCGGGAGAAAGCCGGCGGTGCCGACGGCCGGGAGGTTGCTGGTGGTGGCCGATGGGGGTGGCGGGATTTCCGGCACGTGCTGTGTTCTTCTGCATCTTTTTTGAAATGGCCAATTTATTTAGGAAAATATATAACCCTTTTATTATGTAAAAAATAATGACGGTCTCTCGTTTTGAAAAACGGTCATGGCAGCCCTCCCCTCTGTCTCCCTTGGCTGCATTTCCATGGCCCCTGGGGCTGTCATCACGCTGGTGGGGGACGCAGAAACAGGACCCGCGGTCTGCGAGTCTTGCTCCAAGGGCTTAAACGCAGTTTTAGTTGCTGTGAATCGAGGGAGGTCATTGGGTCTCGAACGGCCAAGCATAATGAATGAGCAAGTTCCCATAAGGGGCTCTTTACAAATTCCCCATGTGTGTTCTTTTCAATTTGAAATGGACTTGCTCAAGTCCATTCGGAGGCTCTGGGGCGGGGGGGCATCACTTGGTGACGTCGCTACTGCGGCCGTCATTCCTGCGTGCACGTGAAGCAGGCACGCCTCCTTGCAAAGCCCCCGAGAGCATTTTCCAGACCAGCGGGCTGGTCTCAGGCACCTGTGACACTTCCCGAGTCCCAGAGACTTTCCGACGAGGACGACCTCGGGGAAGGCCGGCCGGCTCTCTCCTGCGTCGGGGGAACGCCTCCCGGGTTCAGGTCTAGGTGTGGGGGCGCCCGGGTGCGAGGGAGGGTCGGGGGCCGGCTCGGACAGCGAGCCCTTCATTCTGCCCCAGGACGCTCTGTGGGGCGCGGGGCCCAGGTCCCGAAGTTCCTGGCGTTGTTTGCAGGGCTGCTCCGGTCCGGCCACCCCACGCTCCCTGCACGGAGTCGCCAGGCTTCCAGGCCCAGATGACACCCGGTGAGGGTGGGGGATCTGAGGACCGGGGCTTGCCTGTCCCCACACGGGCCTGTGGCCTCGGCAGCCGGAGGGTCTGCATACTGGGGCTGGCCACCGGCCCAGCCCACTCAGCCCCACCCTGGCTTTCTCTGTCGAGTCCCTTTGCGGACCCCAAGCCCTTAGCACAGGCCTGGCAGTGAGTGGCCTGCCTGAGGAAATGCTCAGTGACAGTGCCAGCCACTGGCGTCACCACTGTTGCCATGTCTATTTTTAGGGGCTACCCCGCCCTGCAGTCGGGGGCAGGGAGATGGCTTCAGCTCTGGAAGCACTTCTCCTGTTCTCTCCTGGACAAGGACCTGGGGGGCCCTGGGGGAGCTGCAGCCTCGGGGGGACACAGGAGTGGCTCCTGCAGACTGGCAGGGGCTACGGGAAATGTGCCTCCATTTCTGTTGGAAGTCTGGGCCTGTCTGTGCTTAAACTTCTGAAATTCTGTTCATTGTGCATTTTTGCATCAGTTTTGATTTTTTAAAAAATATTGCATTAAAATATTGTTTATGATGATAGCTGAGGTTCCTTTGTCCCAAGGAAGGGGCTCAGGGCCTCCCCAGGCCCGGCCCTACCTGCTTCCCGAGGCCCGTGCCCCGCTCAGGCCCAGGGAGCAGAGAGCAGGCCTGGCCCGTGTCATTCTGCTCTGGGGGACAGGCTGGCCAATCACAACGCCGTTTTCTGACTGGACGCTGTTGGCCAGTTTGAGACGGTCGTTTAATTAAAGAGTTTGGACCAAACGTAATTACTGTTTGCAATTTAAATATTAATAAGTTTTCTCCTTCTCTTTTCTTCTTTCTGTCCCTCCTTCCTTTTCCCTGTGCAAGTGTTTGGTTCAGGAAGAGCCCTGGAGGAAGGGGAAACTTGCTTTGGGCGCGGCCCCCGGCAGGTACCTGCGTGCACCTCTGTGGGACTCGGGGCGGCTGTGACTGGGGAGTGACGGGAACCTGCACCCGCGGCCCCCTGCGCCCAGCCGGTCTCTCTGGCCGCCACGTGCAGGGATGACTCAGTGGTGATGTCATGCGCCTGGCCCAGTGTCTGTGCCCTCACGGCAAGCCAGCTGCTGCTGCGTGGCGCTGCCCTGACTGGGGCTCCGTGGGGAGAGAACGGTGTGCCGTCGGCGTGCGGCCTCTGCAGACCCAACAGCCGGGAGGCTGTGGCTTCTGAAGAACCCACTGTCCGCTGGTCAGAAGCAGGCCGTCCCCATGCCCATCCCGCGCCTCGGAGCAGCACACTGGCCTCCGGGTGGACTGGCTCCCGGCCGGGCCCTGAGGGGCCGCCCGGGGACGCAGCTGGCAGTGGGCCCCAGGTGCGGCCCCTCCCCAGGTCCAGGCCAGGGAACTAGCTCACAGAGGCAGCTCAGATCCTTCTGCAGGGGGCTTTCCCGGGTGTCAGCCAGGTGGCTCGGGCCCGGCCGTGACCCAGGAGAGGAGGCGGGAACGGCGGGGCGCTCACCTTGCTGATTGAACAACCGCCCACTCAAGCTCGGCACCGGTCCGTGGACAGTGGACCCGTCTCCGTGAGCGGCAACAAGAAACGGCAACTGTGACATCGAGGGCTCACACACACGCCCGTTCTCCCTCCTGAGGTGGGTCCCGGTCGTTAGCTCTCACAGAGGAAGAGCCCGAGGTCCCGGGCGCTCCAGTCGATGTGACCTGCCGAGGCCGCCTTCCGACGCCCTGTCGGCCACGAGGACCCTGGGTTCCCAGGCGATGGGGGTTCGGAGCTGGTGGACGCTGCGCAGGCCTCCGTGGGACAGAGTTGCTGGCTTTGCCTCCTGGACGTGGCTGTGGCTGCCTCTGACACAGCAAGGGCCAGAGGGCCCAGCGGCAAGGCGCACACGATGGTCACTCAGTGACAAGCGCCAGGAGTGCGCGGACGCAGCGAAGTCCTCACGAAGACAAAGCGCCCTCGGACGGGCTGGCTGCAGATACAGTTACCGACGCACCTCCGCCAGGCTTCCTCGCCGGCTCTCCATCTGCTCAGCTCTGCTTTCGAGACTGGAGTTGGGAGATCCCTGCCAGCACGACCTTCGTGCCTTGTCCTGTGGCCTCAGGGCCAGGGACACAGCCGTCTGCAAGGTGCAGGCAGGCTGCAGCCTGGACATCTCAGCACTGTCCTTCCTCACCTCGGCCACCACCGGGTCTGCCCACGCCGGACATAACGTGTGCTGGGACGTGTCACGACCTCAGGGTCACGTCGACCAGACACGGTCTGAGTAGCACCAACCACAGCCAGCCTTGGGGCTGAAGTGGGGGGCTGAGGGCAGAGGGCAGAGGGGAGTTTAGGGAGGGCGCCCTCAGGGCTGCTCCCTGCGAGATGAAGCCTCGTTTCTTCCCCATCTGGCCTCTGAGGGTTCCGCTCACCGGCCTCAGCTCCCCTGGTCTCCAGGTCTTCAGGCGGCTGTGTTCCCATCTGTGAAATGGGCCGTTGTAGTGCCCACACAATGGAGGTGCGTGAAGTGCTTAGAACACTGCGTGGCCCCCGATAAACACAAGGTTACCTCTGGCCAGTGCCGTCACTATTTTTATTTCTAGCGGCGTTTCTACTGTGAGCCGTCCCGCTTTCCGCCTACCTGCCTCCAGGTGGGATGCTCTCTCTGCCTCTCTCTCTCTCTCAAAGATGAATGTTCCCATCTCATCTTGTGACCTTGAAGTGTGGGGGTCGTGCGGCCTGGCGTTCTCTGAGGAGTTACCCACATTACTTAGAAGCCCCTGGGACACGGTGGCCCATCCTGACCCCAGCACTGTCCCCGGGCCCCATGACCTGCCTCTGGCCGGTGCTCCCTGGGCGGGCAGGCCCTGTCGGGCTATCTGTCCTCCATCCTGGTGACAGTCGGCACTCACCCCTGCTGAGCAGCCCCTTGGAGAACCGCACGGGTCCGTGGAAACACCGGGCGGGAGGACGCCCGCTCACCCGGCCGAGACGGGGGGATCCGAGGGGCGGCCCCCGTGCAGATGCCCGAGACGCTGCTCCCCATCTGTCCCAATGCCCTTGCCTGTCAGCTGCCTGCTCCCTCGCCTCCTGAAACCTTAGTGACAAACCTGGAACCTTCAGAGACTTCTGCAGCAAACTGTCACTGATCTGTGCCTTCCTGGGATGGGGGGGCAAGGGGGTGGGGCTGCCAGACAGAACTCAGGTGGGAAAAGTGTCGCCAGGCCTCCTGACAGGGGGCTGGCCCTGTGTCCGCCTCTCCTGGAAGCCGCTTGCAGGGCCCACGGGGGGCCGAGCAGGGAGGCTGGAAACGGCCAGGGCCCGGGCATTGTCTGGGGCAGGAGGCGTGCGCGTGCCTCCTGCCAGGACGCCGGTCCCACCAGGACAAACCGAGGAAGCTGCTCTGGCCTCCTGAGCGCCGGTTCTGGTCGCTGGCACCTCCGGGGTCTCGTTTGGCAGGGAGGAGGGTGGGCAGGTTCTGCCCCGGTCTCCTGCCCCACTGGCCTCCGGTGGGACTCAGAGGTACGACCCGGCCCCTCTGACCTCAGTCCCAGCAGTGACCACCTGCCTGCCGTGTCCTCCGTGGTCCCTGAGGAGGCCGAGCCTGCGGTGGAACGGCACTTCCTTCATCTCAGTCCGGGTGTCCCCCCACCCCGGGAGCGCCCCGCAGCATTCAGGGACGTGGGCCACCTGCAGCATTCAAGGACGTGGGCCACCGACCTGCTCCTCCTCAGCTCGGGCCTGTGGGCCTCAGCTGGAGGCGAGGGGACAGTTTTCTGTTGGGGCAGCCGATCCCTGTGAGCAGAAAGAATTTGTCTTAATTTCTGATCCAGCATTTCCGCTTTTGTGCTGGGTTTTGTTTGAAAGGACAGACTAGGAATCGCTTGAAAAGGACATTTGCTGGGGAGGGGGGAGTGGTGGTGGGGAATCGATACAACTGTACTTGAACAACAATTAAAAAAGTGTTAATAAAATAAATTACAATAAAAAGACATTTACGATGTCACCCTAAGCAGCGAGGCTGGTTTGTGTAGAGGGCTTGAGGGTTATCTGATTACCCTGTTTTCCTGTCTTCTGTTTGGTAAGATAAGGTGGGCCTTGCT
>JAPYXV010000757.1:0-14826 GCA_028533065.1 Trachops cirrhosus | reverse complement strand
ACCAAGAGTGTACTAAGGTTCCCTTTTCTCCACAACCTCTCCAACACTTGTGGTTTGTTGCTTTGTTTATGATGGCCATTCTGATTGGTGTGAAGTGCTATCTCATTGTGGTTTTAATTTGCATCTCTCTGATAGCTAGTGATATTGAGCATCTTTTCATGTGTTTCTGGATCCTCTGCGTGTCCTCCTTGGAGAAATGCCTATTCAAGTCCTTTGCCCATTTTTTAATTGGGTTGTTTGTCATCTTAGAGTATAGTCAAATAAGTTCTTTCTGTATTTTGGAGATTAAACCCTTGTCTGAGGTATCATTGGCAAATATGTTTTGCTATACAGTTGGTTCTCTTTTGATTTTAATACTGTTTTCTTTAGCTGTGCAGAAGCTGTTTATTATGATGAGATCACATTTGCTTGTTCTTTCCTTTATGTCCCTTGCTCTTGGGGGAAATATCGGTAAAAATATTGCTCTGTGGAATATCTGAGATTTTCCTACCTATGTTCTCCTCTAGAACTTTAATGGTGTCACGGCTTGTATTTATATCTTTTATCCACCTTGAATTTATTTTTGTGTATGGTGTAAGTTGGTCCTCGAGTTTCATTGTGTTGCATGTAGCTGTCCAGATCTCCCAATACCATTTGTTGAAGAGGTGATTTTTACTCCATTTTATGTTGCTGCCCTCTTTTTCAGATATTTATTGACCATAAAGACATGGCTTTATTTCTGTGCTCTCTATTCTGTTCCAATGGTTCATGTGCCTGTTTTTATGCCAGTACCAGGCTGTTTTGATTACAGTGGCCTTGTAATACTGTTTAGTATCAGGTATTGTGATCCCTCCTACTTTGTTCTTCTTTCTCAGAATTGTGGCAGCTATTCGGGGTCATTTATGATTCCATATAAAGTTTTGAAGTGTTTGTTCTATGTCTGTGAAATATGCCATTTGTACTTTAATAGGTATTGCATTGAATCTGCAAATTACTTTGGGTAGTATGGACATTTTGATGATGTTAAGTCTTCCAATCCATGAACACAATATATGTTTCCATTTGTGTCTTCCTTGATTTCTTTCTTCAGTGTTGTGTAGTTTTCTGCATACAGGTGTTTTACCTCCTTGGTTAGATTTATTCCTAGGTATTTTATTTTTCTTTTTGCTATATCAAATGGGATTTTTTTCTTGATTCCTGCTTCTGCCATTTCCTTGTTTGTATACAAAAATGTCTTTGATTTTGGGATATTGACTTTGTATCCTGCTGTTTTGCCAAACTCATTTATTAGGTGAAGCAGTATTTTGGTGAAGTCTGTAGGATTTTCTATGTACACTATCATGTCATCTGTAAACAGTGATAGTTTTGTTTCCTCCATTCCAATTTGAATGCCTTTTATTTCCTTTTCTTGTCTGATCACAGAGGTTAAAACTTCCAATACTATATTGAATGGAAGTGGTGAAGGTGGACAACCTTGTCTTGTTCCCAATCTTAGTAGAAAAGATTTTAGAGGAGGGAAGATAGCAGCCTGGTAAGAGGGAGCAGATTCCACTTTCTCTTACACCTGTAGAAAAACCTAGCCAATCTACAGAGGAACAGAGCAAACAACCAACAGTATCACAACATTTATGAAAATAGGAGATCAAAAATTGTAGTGGACATTGAAAAACCGGACAGTAAGGAGAGTGCTTCAGGATAATATGGGCCCAGGGATCAGCATGGAGACCAGGGAGGTTGCAGCCCCAGGCCTGGCACTCCCGGGTCTGGGGTCTGCCTTAGGGCACTCAGGAGGGAGCTGGGTCAACTACTCCCTCCCAGGCCAAACAAGGATTGAGCAACACTGGGGGAAGCCTGGTTGCTTGAAGGCACAGAGAGGGGAGTGAGGACTGAGAGGCAATCACACAGGGGCTGTGAGCACCCACACATACCCCTGGGAAGTATGTGTACCCCAGCCTGTGCGACCAAGGGTGGCCTGGCCATGCACCTGTGCCCACAACCCTGAGAGAGTGTGGTTTTGTGGAAGATCTGGAGCCCACAGCCGTGAACAGAGAAAATGTGCGGCTGCTCCACAGGATCCCTGGTGCCCATGAACGTGAACTTGGGGGAAGTGTGTGCACCTTAGGAGCCCCAGAGGCCACACCTGTGAACATGGAAAAAGCAGGGACACTCCGCAGGATCCCAGGACCCCACAGACTTGGGCTCTGGAGAGTGTGCTTAGGAGGGACCAGATCCCACACCCAGGGCCCTGCAGAGAGGCACCAGACTGGCTCTGGGGAGAACGTGAGGCTAGCCCTGGGGAGAGGTTGACTGAGTGCTGAAGCGGAGGGCAGAAAAGTGATACAAATTGCCCCTCAGGCTGCTAAAGCCAGGAATACCATAAAAACTGGTTTTGTGAGTTTGAAACCAAAAAAAGGTTTTTTTGTGTGATTGTTTGATTCGTGTTTTTTTAAGTAACTTTTTAGTTTTTTAATTCTTATTATTTTTATATCTCTCACATCCTTATGCTTCTCTTTCTTTCATTCTAAGGCTATTCTTTCTTTCTTTCTTTCCAAATTTATCCCTTCTTCCTTCAACCTACTGCATTTTTTCCTTCCTTTTTTCTTTTTCTTTTTGGAACCTGCAAGTTATTGCATATTGTATTATCATTTTTTCATTATTCTTACATTTTTTATTTTAATACCATTTTGGTATTCCTCTTCTTTCTGTATAGACTTCTTTGCGTGGATTGTTATATTGTATCATGTGATGGCTTTCCCCTATTATCTCATTCATAGTATATTGCTAACTTACTGTCCTTCATTTGTGTTCCATTAACACTACTCAAGGTTCTATACTCCCTATTCTTGCTATCTAAATCTCATAGATTCTGTCATATGATTGTTACTCTAATATGATTGTAAATAATAGCTATTCCATACAATTGTAAATACTACACAACACCCCTCCCGGATCTAAGCCCACTTCACAGTGTCCTGAACCCTAATACTATAGTGGTTACCTCTATTCTCCCACACACTACACCTATTTACTATTCTTTACTCTCACCCTACCTCAGAATCTGACCTCTCACAAACTCGCTGCTTTCTAAATCCAATTCACAATACTTCCCTCCCCCAAAACAGTCTCATCTTCTTTCCATCCTTTCTAAAAAGTGGCTAGTTGGGTAGAAGATCAACGTTAACACTATACATGGCCAAAGGATCTCCCATCTCTTCTCAACTGGCTGCTACTGTAAATATCATACAATACTCTCTTCTTATCTTAAATTATTAAGCTGTACTCCTCCAACTGATCACATAAATAAGTAGGGGGAAGCTGTGAACACCAAGACACCTGAAGGAAAATGCACCACTGAATCTCACAGGTGTTCTACCACAAAAGTTCACACCATAAACCTACGGAGCCAGAACAGATCAATTGAAGAAAGAAAGGTTAACATGAAGAGTTTCACAAACAAAGAGAAGGCAAAGAAACGATCCCCAAATGAAGAGAAAGGAGGAAGTCTCAGAAAAAATTCTAAATGAAATAGAGGCAACTAAACTATCAGATATTGAGCTCAAAGACATGATTATTACCAAGCTCAACGAGCTCACAATGAGCTACCAGAAACCACAGGGAAACTACAATGAATTCACTGCAAACTATAACAACATGAAAAAGGAAATAGAAAGCATAACAAGGGCCAGAGGAAATAAAGAATATAATTTCTGAACTAAAGAACACAGTAGAAGGAATAAAAAGCAGGATTGACAAAACAGAAGATTGGATCAGTGACAAGCAGGACAAAGTAGAAAAAAACACCTAAAAGAGCAAGAAAAGGAACAGAAGTTCAGAAAGAATGAAGACAGGTTAAGAAAATGCAAGACAACATGAAATGTAATAATATCCATATAATAGGGATACCAGAGGGAGAAGAAGAACAGCAAGGGATAGAAAGCTATTTGAAAAAGTAATGTTAGAAAACTTTCATAATTTCAAGAGACAAAAAGTCACACAAAGCCAGGAAACACAGAGAGTCCCAATCAACAGGAACCCAAAGAGGCCCACCTCAAGATGGATCATGATTAAAATGGTAAAATTTCAAGACAAAAAGAGAATGTTAAAGGCAGCAAGGGAGAAACAAGAAGTCACATAAAAGGGAGCCCCAATAAGGCTAGCAGCAGACTTCTCAACAGAAATGCTCCAAGCCAGAAGAGAATGGCAAGAAATATTCCAAGTAATGAGAACCAGTGGCCTGCAAGCAAGGCTACTTTACCCACCAAGGCTATCAATCAACATAGAAGGCAAAATAAGTTTCCCAGACAAAAGAAATCTAAAAGAATCCACCTCCACCAAACCAGCTCTGCAAGAGTTGCTATAGGACTGCTTTAAGGAAAGGAAGGAAAGAAAGAGACAGAGAGGAACACAGGTACATAACTGGCAAGGAATAAGTACTTATCAATAATAACCTTAAATGTAAATGGATTAAATGCTCCAATCAAAAGACATAGAATAGCTGAATGGATCAGAAAGCATGACCCACACATATACTGCCTACAAGAGACACACCTCAGCATGAAAGACTTACACAGACTGAAAGTGAAGGTCTGGAAACAAATTTTCCAAGAAAACAGACAGGAAAAAAAGCCGGGTGAGCAATACTCATATCAGACAAAACAGACTTCAATTGAAGGGCAATAAAAAGACACCAGAAGGTCACTTCACAACATTCACAGGAAGAATCCACCAAGAAGACATAAACATTAGAAATAGATATACACCCAAAATAGGAGCACCCAAATACATAAAGAAAATCTTAGAGTGCTCCAAGAAAGATATTGACAGCAACACAATTACTGTGGGGGACTTAAACATGCCACTGACAGCTCCTTCAAACAAAATATCAACAAAGATACTGTGGCATTGAACAACGCCCTATATGAAATGCACTTAACTGATATATATAGAGAAACCTTCATCCCAAAGAAGCCAAATACACATTCTTTTCAAGTGCACATGGAACATTTTCAAAGACAGACCACATGATAGGACACAAAACAAGCCTCAACAAATTCAAGAAAATTGAAATCATACCAAACATTTTCTCCAACCACACGGGACTGAAACTAGAAACCAACCCCAAGGAAAAAAACCCGAAGGAAAAAAACCCAAAACACTCAAAATCATGGAGATTGAATACCATGCTATTAAACAATGAATGGGTCAAGAAAGAAATAAGGGAAGAAATAACAAAGTTTCTGGAAACAATTGAAAATGAACTCACAACAACCTGAAACTTATGGGACACAGGGAAGGCAGTCCTGAGAGGGAAGTTCACAGTAATACAGGCCTACCTAAAAAAGATAGAAACTTTTCAAACAAACAACCTAACCTAAGCCTAAAAGACTCGAGGAACAACAACAGAGACAATCCAGAGCAAGTAAAAGGAAGGAAATAACCAAGATCAGAGCAGAATTAAATGACATAGAGACTAAAAGCACAAATCTAAGGATCAATGAATCCAGGAGCTGGTTGTTTGAAAAGATAAACAAAATCGATGACCTTTAAGCAGGCTCATAAAGAAAAAAGGGAGAGCCCAAATAAAGACAATCACAAATGAAAGAGGAGAGATTATAACGGACACCACAGATATAGAAAGGATTGTAAGAAATTATTATGAAGAACTGTATCCCAAGAAATTTGAAAACCTGGGTGAAATGGACAAATTTCTAGAAAAATGTAATCTTCCAAAACTCAGGGAAGAATAAGAAAGCCTGAACAGACCAATAACAGCAAATGAAATTGAAGCAGTAATCAAAAAACTCTCCACACACAAAAGACCTAGACCAGATGGTTTCACAGGAGATTTCTACAAAGCATTTAAGGAAGAGCAGACCCCTATTCCTCAGAGAGTATAACAAAAAGTCCAAAATGATGGAAGACTCCCAAATATTTTTATGAGGCCAGCATCACCCTATTCCCAAAACCAGATAAAGGCATAGCAAAGAAAGAAAATTTCAGGTCAATATCACTGATTAACATAGATGCTAAACTCCTCAAAGAAATAATGGCACACCACATCCAAGAATACATTGAAAAGATCATACAACATGACTAAGGGGGATTCATCCCAGGGATGCAAGGATGGTTCAATATTCTCAAGTCAGTAAATATATGACATACAGAAAAGGAAACACAAAAATCACATGATCATATCAATAGATGCAGAAAAACCATTTGATAAGGTACAGCACCCATTTATGACAAAAACACTCAGCAAAGTGGGAATAGAGGGAGCATTCCTGAACATAACAAAGGCCATATATGAGGGACCTACAGCCAACATCATACTCAATGGGCAGAAACTAAAATTTTTTTTGAGTTTTATTTTAATCAATGTTCAAATACAATCCCCTGTCCCTTACTCACATCCCAGCCTATCCACCCATCCCTCCCCACTTCCCTCCCATTTCTATCCCCTGTAGGTTTTATCCAAGTGTCCTTTGTATTTGTTCCTGTAAACCCATCCTATTCTCCTCTGAAATTCCCTTGAAATTCCCTACCCTCTCCCCTCTCATCACTATCAGCCTTTTCTCTATTTCAGTGTCCTTGGCTATATTTTGCTTGTTTGTTTGTTTTGTTGTTTAGGTTCCTGTTAAAGGTGAGATCATATGGTATTTTTCTTTCATTACTGGGCTTATTTCGCTTGGCACAATGCTTTCCAGCACCATCCATGCCGTTGCAAAGGGTAGGAGCTCCTTCTTTCTTTCTGATGCATAGAATTCCATTGTGTAAATGTACCATATTGTTTTAATTCATTCATTTACTGATGGGCACTTAGGTTGCTTCCAGCACTTGGCTATTGTAAATTGTGCTGCTATGAATATTGGGGTGCAAAGGTTCTTTTGGATTGGTGTTTCAGGGTTCTTAGGATATAATCCTACCAGTGGAATTGCTGGGTCAAAAGGCAGATCTATTTTTAGTTCTCTGAGAAAATTCCATACTGTTTTCCATAGTGGTTTTACCAGTCTGCAATCCTACCAACAGTGCACTTTGCACTTAGGGTCCCCTTTTCTCCACAACCTCTCCAACACTTGTGGTTTGTTGCTTTGTTTATGATGGCCATTCTGATTGGTGTGAAGTGCTATCTCATTGTGGTTTTAATTTGCATCTCTCTGATAACTAGTGATACCAAGCATCTTTTCTTGTGTCTCTGGATCCTCTGTGTGTCCTCCTTGGAGAAGTGTCTGTTCAAGTCCTTTGCCCATTTTTTTAATTGGGTTGTTTGTCATCTTAGAGTGTAGTCAAGTAAGTTCTTTATACATTTGGATGATTAAACCCTTGTCTCAGGTATCATTGGAAAATATGTTTTCCATACAGTTGGTTCTCTTTTTTAATTTTAATACTGTTTTCTTTAGCCGTGCAGAAGCCTTTCATTTTGATGAGATCCCATTTGTTTATTCTTTCCTTTATGTCTCTTGCTTTAGGGGACATGTCAATAAAAATGTGGTTGGGTGAAATATCTGAGATTTTCCTGCCTATGTTCTCCTGGAGGACTTTAATAGTGTCACAGTTTATATTTAACTCTCTTATCCACATTGAATTTGTTTTTGTGTATGGTGTAAGTTGGTGCTCGAGTTTCATTTTTTTGCACATAGCTGTCCAGTTTTCCCAACACCATTTGTTGAAGACGCTATTTTTACTCCATTTTATGTTGCTGCCCCTTTGTCAAATATTAATTGGCCAAATAGGCTTGGGTGTATTTCTGGGCTCTCTGTTCTGTACCATTGGTTTATCTCCCTGTTTCTATTACGTACAAAGCTGTTTTAATTACAGTGGCCTTGTAATATAGGTTGGTATCAGGTATTGTGATCCCTTATACTTTGCTCTTCTTTCTCAGAATTGAAGTAGCTATTTCAGGTCATTTATGGTTCCATGTAAATTTTTGAAGTGTTTGTTCTGTATTTGTGAAGTATGCCATTTGCACTTTAATAGGTATTGCATTGAATGTGTAAATTGCTTTGGGTAGTATGGACATTTTGATGATGTTAAGTCTTCCAATCCATGAACATGGTATATGTTTCCATTTGTGTCTTCTTTGATTTCTTTCTTCAGTGTTGTGTAGTTTTCTGCATACAGGTGTTTTACGTCCTTGGTTAGATTTATTCCTAGGTATTTTATTTTTCTTTTTGCTATATCGAATGGGATTTTTTTTTCTTGATTCCTGCTTCTGCTGTTTCCTTGTTGGTATACAAAAATGCCTTTGATTTTGGGATATTGACTTTGTATCCCGCTGTTTTGCCAAATTTGTTTATGTGGTCCAGGAGTTTTTTGGTGGAGTCTATATGATTTCCTGTGTGCACTATCATATCATCTGCCAACAGTGACAGTTTTGTTTCCTCCTTTCTGATTTGGGTGCCTTTTATTTCCTTTTCTTGTCTGATCGCGGTGGCTAAAACTTCCAATACTATATTCAATAGAAGTGGTGAAATTGCAGAACCTTGTGGTGTTCCTGATCTTGGTGGAAAAGATTTTGGTTTTTGCCCAGTGAGTACAATGTTGGTTGTAGGTTTCTCATATATGTCCTTTATTATGTTGAGGAATTCTCCTTCTATTCCCACGTTGCTGAGTGTTTTTATCATGCATGGGTGTTGTTCCTTATCAAATGCTTTTTCTGCATCTATTGATATGATCATGTGATTTTTGTGTTTCCTTTTGTTTATGTGATATATTACATTTACTGATTTGCAAATATCGAACCATCCTTGCATCCCTGGGATAAATCCCACTTGGTCATGTTTTATGATCTTTTTAATGTATTCTTGAATGTGGTTTGTCATGATTTTGTTCAGGATTTTAGCATCTTTGTTCATCAGCGACATTGGCCTGAAGTTTTCTTTCTTTATTGTGTCGTTATCTGGTTTTGGGTTTAGGATGATGCTGGCCTCATAAAAAGAGTTTGGGAGTCTTTCATCTTTTTGGATTTTTTGTTATACTCTCTGAGGAATAGGGGTCTGCTCTTCCTTAAGTGCTTTGTAGAATTTTCCTGTGAAACCATCTGGTCCAGGTCTTTTGTGTGTGGAGAGTTTTTTGATTACTGCTTCAATTTCATTTGCTGTTATTGGTCTGTTCAGGCTTTCTTATTCTTCCCTGAGTTTTGGAAGATTACATTTTTCTAGAAGTTTGTCCATTTCACCCAGGTTTTCAAATTTCTTGGGATACAGTTCTTCATAATAATTTCTTACAATCCTTTCTATTTCTGTGGTGTCCGTTATAATCTCTCCTCTTTCATTTGTGATTGTCTTTATTTGGGCTCTCCCTTTTTTCTTTATGAGCCTGCTTAAAGGTCATCGATTTTGTTTATCTTTTCAAACAACCAGCTCCTGGATTCATTGATCCTTAGATTTGTGCTTTTAGTCTCTATGTCATTTAATTCTGCTCTGATCTTGGTTATTTCCTTCCTTCTACTTGCTCTGGTTTGTCTCTGTTGTTGTTCTTTGAGTTCTCGTAGGTATAGAATTCAGTTGTTTGTTTGAAATGTTTCTGTGTTTTTTAGGTAGGACTGTATTGCTATGAACTTCCCTCTCAGGACTGCCTTCCCTGTGTCCCATAAGTTTCAGGTTGTTGTGAGTTCATTTTCAATTGTTTCCAGAAACTTTGTTATTTCTTCCCTTATTTCTTTCTTGACCCATTCATTGTTTAATAGCATGGTATTCAATCTCCATGATTTTGAGTGTTTTGGGTTTTTTTCCTTCGGGTTTTTTTCCTTGGGGTTGGTTTCTAGTTTCAGTCCCGTGTGGTTGGAGAAAATGTTTGGTATGATTTCAATTTTCTTGAATTTGTTGAGGCTTGTTTTGTGTCCTATCATGTGGTCTGTCTTTGAAAATGTTCCATGTGCACTTGAAAAGAATGTGTATTTGGCTTCTTTGGGATGAAGGTTTCTCTATATATATCAGTTAAGTGCATTTCATATAGGGCGTTGTTCAATGCCACAGTATCTTTGTTGATATTTTGTTTGAAGGAGCTGTCAGTGGCATGTTTAAGTCCCCCACAGTAATTGTGTTGCTGTCAATATCTTTCTTGGAGCACTCTAAGATTTTCTTTATGTATTTGGGTGCTCCTATTTTGGGTGTATATCTATTTCTAATGTTTATGTCTTCTTGGTGGATTCTTCCTGTGAATGTTGTGAAGTGACCTTCTGGTGTCTTTTTATTGCCCTTCAATTGAAGTCTGTTTTGTCTGATATGAGTATTGCTCACCCGGCTTTTTTTCCTGTCTGTTTTCTTGGAAAATTTGTTTCCAGACCTTCACTTTCAGTCTGTGTAAGTCTTTCATGCTGAGGTGTGTCTCTTGTAGGCAGTATATGTGTGGGTCATGCTTTCTGATCCATTCAGCTATTCTATGTCTTTTGATTGGAGCATTTAATCCATTTACATTTAAGGTTATTATTGATAAGTACTTATTCCTTGCCAGTTATGTACCTGTGTTCCTCTCTGTCTCTTTCTTTCCTTCCTTTCCTTAAAGCAGTCCTATAGCAACTCTTGCAGAGCTGGTTTGGTGGAGGTGGATTCTTTTAGATTTCTTTTGTCTGGGAAACTTATTTTGCCTTCTATGTTGATTGATAGCCTTGGTGGGTAAAGTAGCCTTGCTTGCAGGCCACTGGTTCTCATTACTTGGAATATTTCTTGCCATTCTCTTCTGGCTTGGAGCATTTCTGTTGAGAAGTCTGCTGCTAGCCTTATTGGGGCTCCCTTTTATGTGACTTCTTGTTTCTCCCTTGCTGCCTTTAACATTCTCTTTTTGTCTTGAAATTTTACCATTTTAATCATGATCCATCTTGAGGTGGGCCTCTTTGGGTTCCTGTTGATTGGGACTCTCTGTGTTTCCTGGCTTTGTGTGACTTTTTGTCTCTTGAAATTATGAAAGTTTTCTAACATTACTTTTTCAAATAGCTTTCTATCCCTTGCTGTTCTTCTTCTCCCTCTGGTATCCCTATTATATGGATATTATTACATTTCATGTTGTCTTGCATTTTCTTAACCTGTCTTCATTCTTTCTGAACTTCTGTTCCTTTTCTTGCTCTTTTAGGTGTTTTTTTCTACTTTGTCCTGCTTGTCACTGATCCAATCTTCTGTTTTGTCAATCCTGCTTTTTATTCCTTCTACTGTGTTCTTTAGTTCAGAAATTATATTCTTTATTTCCTCTGGCCCTTGTTATGCTTTCTATTTCCTTTTTCATGTTGTTATAGTTTGCAGTGAATTCATTGTAGTTTCCCTGTGGTTTCTGGTAGCTCATTGTGAGCTCGTTGAGCTTGGTAATAATCATGTCTTTGAGCTCAATATCTGATAGTTTAGTTGCCTCTATTTCATTTAGAATTTTTTCTGAGACTTCCTCCTTTCTCTTCATTTGGGGATCGTTTCTTTGCCTTCTCTTTGTTTGTGAAACTCTTCATGTTAACCTTTCTTTCTTCAATTGATCTGTTCTGGCTCCGTAGGTTTATGGTGTGAACTTTTGTGGTAGAACACCTGTGAGATTCAGTGGTGCATTTTCCTTCAGGTGTCTTGGTGTTCACAGCTTCCCCCTACTTATTTATGTGATCAGTTGGAGGAGTACAGCTTAATAATTTAAGATAAGAAGAGAGTATTGTATGATATTTACAGTAGCAGCCAGTTGAGAAGAGATGGGAGATCCTTTGGCCATGTATAGTGTTAACGTTGATCTTCTACCCAACTAGCCACTTTTTAGAAAGGATGGAAAGAAGATGAGACTGTTTTGGGGGAGGGAAGTATTGTGAATTGGATTTAGAAAGCAGCGAGTTTGTGAGAGGTCAGATTCTGAGGTAGGGTGAGAGTAAAGAATAGTAAATAGGTGTAGTGTGTGGGAGAATAGAGGTAACCACTATAGTATTAGGGTTCAGGACACTGTGAAGTGGGCTTAGATCCGGGAGGGGTGTTGTGTAGTATTTACAATTGTATGGAATAGCTATTATTTACAATCATATTAGAGTAACAATCATATGACAGAATCTATGAGATTTAGATAGCAAGAATAGGGAGTATAGAACCTTGAGTAGTGTTAATGGAACACAAATGAAGGACAGTAAGTTAGCAATATACTATGAATGAGATAATAGGGGAAAGCCATCACATGATACAATATAACAATCCACGCAAAGAAGTCTATACAGAAAGAAGAGGAATACCAAAATGGTATTAAAATAAAAAATGTAAGAATAATGAAAAAATGATAATACAATATGCAATAACTTGCAGGTTCCAAAAAGAAAAAGAAAAAAGGAAGGAAAAAATGCAGTAGGTTGAAGGAAGAAGGGATAAATTTGGAAAGAAAGAAAGAAAGAATAGCCTTAGAATGAAAGAAAGAGAAGCATAAGGATGTGAGAGATATAAAAATAATAAGAATTAAAAAACTAAAAAGTTACTTAAAAAAACACGAATCAAACAATCACACAAAAAAACCTTTTTTTGGTTTCAAACTCACAAAACCAGTTTTTATGGTATTCCTGGCTTTAGCAGCCTGAGGGGCAATTTGTATCACTTTTCTGCCCTCCGCTTCAGCACTCAGTCAACCTCTCCCCAGGGCTAGCCTCACGTTCTCCCCAGAGCCAGTCTGGTGCCTCTCTGCAGGGCCCTGGGTGTGGGATCTGGTCCCTCCTAAGCACACTCTCCAGAGCCCAAGTCTGTGGGGTCCTGGGATCCTGCGGAGTGTCCCTGCTTTTTCCATGTTCACAGGTGTGGCCTCTGGGGCTCCTAAGGTGCACACACTTCCCCCAAGTTCACGTTCATGGGCACCAGGGATCCTGTGGAGCAGCCGCACATTTTCTCTGTTCACGGCTGTGGGCTCCAGATCTTCCACAAAACCACACTCTCTCAGGGTTGTGGGCACAGGTGCATGGCCAGGCCACCCTTGGTCGCACAGGCTGGGGTACACATACTTCCCAGGGGTATGTGTGGGTGCTCACAGCCCCTGTGTGATTGCCTCTCAGTCCTCACTCCCCTCTCTGTGCCTTCAAGCAACCAGGCTTCCCCCAGTGTTGCTCAATCCTTGTTTGGCCTGGGAGGGAGTAGTTGACCCAGCTCCCTCCTGAGTGCCCTAAGGCAGACCCCAGACCCGGGAGTGCCAGGCCTGGGGCTGCAACCTCCCTGGTCTCCATGCTGATCCCTGGGCCCATATTATCCTGAAGCACTCTCCTTACTGTCCGGTTTTTCAATGTCCACTACAATTTTTGATCTCCTATTTTCATAAATGTTGTGATACTGTTGGTTGTTTGCTCTGTTCCTCTGTAGATTGGCTAGGTTTTTCTACAGGTGTAAGAGAAAGTGGAATCTGCTCCCTCTTACCAGGCTGCTATCTTCCCTCCTCTAAAATCTTTTCTACTAAGATTGGGAACAAGACAAGGTTGTCCACCTTCACCACTTCCATTCAATATAGTATTGGAAGTTTTAACCTCTGTGATCAGACAAGAAAAGGAAATAAAAGGCATTCAAATTGGAATGGAGGAAACAAAACTATCACTGTTTACAGATGACATGATAGTGTACATAGAAAATCCTACAGACTTAACCAAAATACTGCTTCACCTAATAAATGAGTTTGGCAAAACAGCAGGATACAAAGTCAATATCCCAAAATCAAAGACATTTTTGTATACAAACAAGGAAATGGCAGAAGCAGGAATCAAGAAAAAAATCCCATTTGATATAGCAAAAAGAAAAATAAAATACCTAGGAATAAATCTAACCAAGGAGGTAAAACACCTGTATGCAGAAAACTACACAACACTGAAGAAAGAAATCAAGGAAGACACAAATGGAAACATATATTGTGTTCATGGATTGGAAGACTTAACATCATCAAAATGTCCATACTACCCAAAGTAATTTGCAGATTCAATGCAATACCTATTAAAGTACAAATGGCATATTTCACAGACATAGAACAAACACTTCAAAACTTTATATGGAATCATAAATGACCCCGAATAGCTGCCACAATTCTGAGAAAGAAGAACAAAGTAGGAGGGATCACAATACCTGATACTAAACAGTATTACAAGGCCACTGTAATCAAAACAGCCTGGTACTGGCATAAAAACAGGCACATGAACCATTGGAACAGAATAGAGAGCACAGAAATAAAGCCATGTCTTTATGGTCAATAAATATCTGAAAAAGAGGGCAGCAACATAAAATGGAGTAAAAATCACCTCTTCAACAAATGGTATTGGGAGATCTGGACAGCTACATGCAACACAATGAAACTCGAGGACCAACTTACACCATACACAAAAATAAATTCAAGGTGGATAAAAGATATAAATACAAGCCGTGACACCATTAAAGTTCTAGAGGAGAACATAGGTAGGAAAATCTCAGATATTCCACAGAGCAATATTTTTACCGATATTTCCCCCAAGAGCAAGGGACATAAAGGAAAGAACAAGCAAATGTGATCTCATCATAATAAACAGCTTCTGCACAGCTAAAGAAAACAGTATTAAAATCAAAAGAGAACCAACTGTATAGCAAAACATATTTGCCAATGATACCTCAGACAAGGGTTTAATCTCCAAAATACAGAAAGAACTTATTTGACTATACTCTAAGATGACAAACAACCCAATTAAAAAATGGGCAAAGGACTTGAATAGGCATTTCTCCAAGGAGGACACGCAGAGGATCCAGAAACACATGAAAAGATGCTCAATATCACTAGCTATCAGAGAGATGCAAATTAAAACCACAATGAGATAGCACTTCACACCAATCAGAATGGCCATCATAAACAAAGCAACAAACCACAAGTGTTGGAGAGGTTGTGGAGAAAAGGGAACCTTAGTACACTCTTGGT
>JAPYXV010000756.1:0-14828 GCA_028533065.1 Trachops cirrhosus | reverse complement strand
AGGGGCTGGTAAGAAGTATTCCAAGTCATGAAAGGCAAGGACCTACATCCCAGATTGCTCTATCCAGTAAAGCTTTCATTTAGAATGGAAGGGCAGATAAAGTGCTTCTCAGATAAGGTCAAGTTAAAGGAGTTCATCATCACCAAGCCCTTATTATATGAAATGTTAAAGGGACTTATCTAAGAAATAGAATATCCAAAACTATGAGCATTAAAATGACAACAAACCCACAACTATCAAGAACTGAACCTAAAAAACAAAAACTAAGCAAACAACTAGAACAGGAACAGGATCACAGAAATGGAGATCACATGGAGGGTTATCAGTGGGGAGAGAGAGGGGGACAATGGGGGGAAATGTACAGGGAATAAGAAGCAGAATAGGTAGGCACAAAATAGTTAGGGAGAGGTCAATAGTAATGTAAGAAATGGAGAAGCCAAATAACTTATATGTATAACACATGGACATGGACTGTGGGGAGTGGGAATGCTGGAGGGTGAGGGGGGAGGTGCATGGAGCAGGTGGACAAAGGGGGGGAAATTGGGACAACTGTAATAGCATAATCAACAAAATATACTTTTAAAAAAGAACCATTTATTCCCCTGGCTGGTGTGGCTCAGTGGATTGAGTGCTGGCCTGCAAACCAAAGGGTCGCCGGTTCAATTCTCAGTCAGAGCACATGCCTGGGTGGCGAACCAGATCCCCAGTAGGGGGTGTGCAAGAGACAACCACACAATGATATTTCTCTTCCTCTCTTTCTTCCTCCCTTCTCCTCTCTCTAAAAGTAAATAAAATCTTAAAAAAGAAGCATTTATTGAATGCAGACCCTGTGTTCTGCCAGATGCAAAGTTAAATATCCTCACAGAGCAGCAAGAATACTACAGATAACTTAAATAACATCACCCCGCAAGGTTCTTGTGACAAAGAATGATAGAATTTATGAGAGTTCCTAGCATAAGACCAGGCATCCAATAAATATTAGTTTCCTAACTTTCTTCCTTTCCTCCTTCAAAGCATCAGTGAGTGATGTGGAAAACAGCCCTGCTCCCCACAAGTGCCCATGCCTCCCAGCCACAATGCAGTCTGCTGCAGAACACATGAAAACTGGTGGGGTCTTCTTGAATTGTATCCTTAAACATTTGATGTGGTTCATCCCCATTCTTTTGGTCCATTACTAGGAGCTATGGGTAAGTGCATCTGAGAGACCAGGTTAGGAAGGGAGGAGCCAAGGACCAGCTTGAGTGAGGAGAGGGAAAGGTCTGTTGCGCCAGCTGAGGGGCAGGAATTCTTTACTCCTGGTTGTATGACAAGATGCAGCATGGGGCAGGAGAGAGCAAATGAAGGACCCATTATTTGATTTTGCCAGAATGGAAGGAAGGAATGGGAAGGAACAGGAAACAAGGGAAGTAGAGGAGACTGGGTGCCCAGGTGAAGGGTCTGAGGCAGAGGATGGAGGTTTGCCAAGTCCTCGAATCTCCTGTCAAGACCAGCTATCTATTGTATGGGAAGACCCTTGGCAACTTCTCCACTGACAATGCAAATGGAGAAAAAAAAAGGTGATGATGAGTCAGAATTTGTGCTGGGCCCTTCACCACGTGCAGTTTTCATGTGTGTCATAATTCTCAAGCAGAAAGTTGTGTTATCCCCATTTTACAGATGAAGAAACTGAGGCTCTGAGAGACCAGGAAGCTTGCCCAAATTCACACAGCTCATGAGTGATAGGAGTGAATGCTCTAAAATCCACACTTTTCTACATAAGTTCTCCATTCTAAGCAGACTATTTTACTCACCCAGTTCCCCAGTTAGCAAAAAAAGCTATAAGCGACTTTTGAGGAAGACCTGAGAAAGAGATAGGGCTCACTTTGACAGCACATATACTAAAATTGGAACACTACAGAAAAGATTACTGTAGAACCCTGCACAAGGATGACACGCAAATTTGTGAAATGTTCGATATTTCAAACACAGAAAAAGAGAAGTAACAAAGATGAGTTGTGAAGATTATTTGAGTAGTCCAGATGTGAAACAATAAGCAAGGCAGTGGTAATAGGACTGGAAAGGATGAGACACACGTGATGTGGAGCCAGATGACTGCCCTTTTCACTCTCTTTTGTGTGCTCCTCTTTTTTTACCTAATTCTTAGTATTCACCGAGGCTTGGTCCTAAGCCTTGTACTCCATACATCTTCCCTAGAAGATTGGGTCACAACCATGGCTGAGCACCCCCAAATGTGATCAAGCCACTGGTATTCTGGTAAACCATCTGGGATGGGGTGGGGAGAAGACACCACTTTGTAGCATTTGCCAATTTCCTTCCTTGTTATAAACACTTTCATCATAAGCAATTTGAAGTAACCAATGGTTTGATAACGAGCTTGCAAACCCACCTCACACATGCTCCTCTCACTCCTCCAGCCACACTGGCATTCTTTCCATCCCTTGAATACACCATGTGTTCCTTCCTGCCATAGGGTCTTTGCACATACTATTTCTTCTGAAATGCTGTTCCTCAATATTTAAACAATAGGTTTTCAGGGGCCAACTAGATCCAGAACACCACTGAATCTGGCTAGCCTCCTCCTGTAAACCCTGGGTCCATTTATCTGAATAGCCTGTTGCATATGTGACCCCTACTCTTGGATGTTTCAATGGTACCTCAAAATTGACATGCCCCAAACTGAATGTATTATCTTTCCCCACAAAACTCAGTCCTCTTCTGGGTTCTTCAGAATATAACCACCATCTATCTACCTGGATGTACAAGGCAGAAAACCCTAGGAGCCTTTCTTGAAGGATCATTCTCTGTTCTCTCCTTACACTCAATTAGTTACCAAATTCTGTTGATTTTCCTTCCACAATAGCTCTTGAATCCTTCCATAGACCTAAAGATACCACCCAAGTCCAAGCCACCACCCCAGAGCTCTCCACTGACTGGCTCCTTGACTGGTCTCCTGGCTTTTACCTTGGCCTCCTCCAAACCAATCTCACACTAAAGCCAGAGTAACCAGAGGAATCAGTTCAAAATGTAGATGTGAACATGTCATTCTGTTCTTGAAAATGTTCAAGAGCAAAACTGAAAGTGGCCTACAGGCCCACCTCACACATGCTCCTCTCACTCCTCCAGCCACACTGGCATTCTTTCTGTCCCTTGAATACACCATGTTCCCTTCCTGCCACAGGGTCTTTGCACATACTATTTCTTCTGAAATGCTGTCCCTTCCATTCTTTGCCTAATTAATTCCTAATTATCCTTCATATTTCATCTCAATTATCACTTCCTAAAAGAAGCTTCCTCTGACCTCCCTAAGTCAAACTTCCCTCCAACTATGACAGGCTTCCCCAGCATGTATACATTTGTCTGTGTGGCTATTTGGCTAATATCTGCTTCTACCACTGAACTGTGAATATGACAATGGCAGAGATTGGGCTTGATTTTGTGGATCACTCTAGTTCTAGTTCTTAGCATATATTATATATCTTCAGTAATTATATATTGGATGCATGAATAAATGAACAAATGAATGAGTGACTCCATAGATGAACCAGCATAGAACTCTAGAGTGAGACTACCTGAGCTTCAATTCCAGCTCAGCCACTTACTAGCTGTGTGGCCTTGGTCAGGTAACTAATCTCTGTGCTTTATAGTCATACCTTGGTACTCGTTGGCTTCAGCACTTGTCAAACCCTGTACTTGTTACATTTTGACGAGAAAAAATGTTTCAGGATTCGGCACTTGCTTGAGACTCATCACACTTGCTAGAACTCGAACAAGTCACAAAGCTGCCATGCAAAAGAAAATGCTTCATTGTTCTGTACTCGTCTGTTTTGGCACTCGTTGTGAGTTCCGAATGAATTAACGACAAGTACCAAGGTACCACTGTACTTTCACCTCTTGAAAACTGAGATAATAAAAGCAGTTGTTATGATAATTACATAAATAAATATTTGTAAAGCACTTAAACAATGCTGGCCACATGTTTAAAGTGTTCACTTAAGCAAACAAACAAACAAATTTTCCTGTCCCATTGACTCAATGGCAAACATGAAATGCATTTGTTTTCCAGTGGTTCCAGAGCTCCAGATCTAAAGTCTAGGAGCAGGAAGCCATCAGTTTCAGCTTCCTTTGGAAGAGAAGGAAAGCTGAGGTCTTTGGAGCCTGACTTGAATTGACTCTTCCCTCCCTTTCTCCCCCTACCTCGAGTCCATCAGAAGTGCTGTCAGTTCTACCTGAAACACAAACCCAAAATCTGTCTCCCTTGGTTCTACCACTCATTGCACTATCTCCACTTCCACCCTTGTTTCCTTACAACCCATTCTCCACCCAGGGGCCAGATCACACCAAGGAGACTGCAAATCAAATCTCATCTCTCCTTTGTTCAAAGCTCTCCTATGACTGCTCATCACACAGAAAGTGTATTCCAAACTCTTGCTCGTGGCTCCCAGGGCTTTTGACCGCAAAGTCCCTGCTTACCTCCTCAGTCTCCTCTTTCAGCTTGCCCCAGCCATACTCAACCCTGCTCATGACTTTCTCAAAGCACTATGTGCTCTCTTCATTCTGGCCCTTTGTGATGCTGTGCCATCTATTTGGACCACTTTTTTTTCTACCATAGTCTTCACTCTGACTGCTGCTCCTCCTCCAGATTCAGCTCAGATACCACTTCTCTGGGAAGCCTTTGCTAACTCCTCACCTCTTGCCCTTGGCTGTGATGGGTGCCCCTCCTCCATGTTCTCATGGCATCAGTTTCTTCCCCTTTTCAGCATGTGCCACCCCATATTATCCTTGCCTGTTCACTTGTTTGTAACACCCCACCCTCATGGCTCCTCTTTTTCACAGCTGTAGGTCCAGCATCCAGCACAAATTTGCCACAGATTAGTTGATTTAATAAATGTTCGTTGAGTGAATCTTGATTTTACTATTCCCCAGGTAAATGACCTTGCATAAGTTCTCTCTGAGTCTGTATCCCAAATGTAAAATAGGAGGGTGATAATTTGCCAAACTGTTGTGAGGATTAAATGAAATAACATCTATAAAGCACACAACAGAGTAGGCGCTCAATAAACAGCAGCTATTGTTGGGTAGCAACTGGTCAGGAAAAGACAGAAAAACAAGTCTCTCTTCCCTGCTATCCTATATACACACCCATCCTGCTTCCCTCCTATCTTTGGTCTCTTGAATAAAGCTGGAAAACCTGACCCAGCAAAAATAATCCCCTTCAGTAAACTTTGGGAGAGAACTATCTTCTGTATCAACAACACACCCTTGGCTCAGTCTCCAGCGGATCAGCCCTGAGCTGGAGATCTGGCTTTTCTTTTCACCCCAGATATTTACAGTGTAAACCTTGGCTGATAGGGAGGGGCATGCAGCCTATGCCAAGAAACCTCAGGAAGGAACTCACACTGGGTCCCCACACAGTAACGCACACTGTTCTGGAATGGGAGTGGACTCTTCCATCCAAATGTTTTGCTGGCAGTGAGAGAAGAAAGGGATAGTTTCTGCAGTGAGATGGACATACAAAGGCCAAGTATTTCTCTCCAAACTCTGATTGTAGTCTGTCTGTTCTGTTTAGCAGAGAAAAGGCCCAAGTTCCAGTTCAAGCTCCACCTTAACTTTTCTGTCTTCATGGTGAAAGAAGGAAATAGTGTTGGATGCCCCACCTCCCACTTCTAAATTTCAGCTGAACTGGAACCTCTAACTGATGACCTCCAACTTCAGAGTTGGCATTCAATTTAAATAAATATGTATTGGCTGCCTAATGTTTCTTTGACTTAAAATTGGAGTTATCTTCTGCTATATGTCATATATACATTTACAAGTCAATATGTACCTACTATTTTACTCTGTCTTTTTCACTTAACATTAATCCATGTAAATATTTTCTTGTACTGGTAGAGTTTGTGAAGTTGTAAAATTTGGTGACCATATTATAGCCAAGTGTATTAAAACTTGCAGTCTCCTTAGCCAAAACCCTATAATTAGTTGTTTGGATTGTTTCTATTTGTTGCTATAATAAATAGCAAATAATAAATAGCACCTTGTACAATTTGCTTTGGAAAATTTCCTCTTCTGGATATTTGTCTCTGGATGCAAATTCAATTTTAGAAAGGGGTGGGACGGAGAGACAGAGGAAAGAAAGGATGAGAGCTCTCAACACAGACTAAGAAATCAAGAAAAGGAGATGAGTAGTGTACATGTTATTTTTTTTCTTTAATGAAACTTTCTTTTAACAAAATTTCAGCATGGTTCTAAACAATAACACCCTGAAACCACCAACTTTTATGTGCTAATTTTATTTCTTAAAAATACATTGAAAGAAATTTATGACTATTGAAGTTAAAAATATTTAGCCATATACCACCTGAAATTAAGTCATGTACCACCAGTGGCCTGCCTACCATCGTTGAGAAAACTATAGCTCAGACATAAGTTATCAGGGACCTGTTTCATGAGGGTGGGGCACTTCTAGGAGCCCAATCTCTGAGCAGTGGGCCTCTGGAATCCATTCCTTTCCCCTATGTTAGCAATTTACATTCTTTTCTGCAAAATTTTTTTAGAGAAATGCAAATTAAAACCACAGTTGATATTACTCATACCTGTCAAACTGGCTATCAAGTGTTGTCGAGGATGTGGAGGAAAGGGAACCCTCACGAACTGTTGATAGGAATACAGATTGGTGCAGTTACTCTGGAAAACAGTATGGAGTTACCTCAAAAAATTAAAAATGGAACTGCCTTATGACCCAGTGATTCCACTTTTGAGTATATATCCAAAGAGACCTAAAACACTAATTCAAAAGAATATAGGCACCCCTATGTTCATTGCAGCATTATTTACAATTTCCAAGATATGAAAGCAACCCAAATGCCCATTGATAGATGAGTGGATAAAAAGTTGTGGTACATTTACACAGTGGAATGCTACTCAGCCATAAGAAAGAATGGGTTTGGCCTGGTGTCGGTCAGTTGGTTGGACATTGTCCTGCAAAGAGAAAGGTTGGGGGTTTGATTCCTGGTCAGGGCAAATGACTGAGTTGCAGGTTTGGTCCCCAGTCAAGGCATGTACAAGAGGCAACTAATTGATATTTCTCACATTGTTGTTTCTCTCCCTCTCTTTCTCCCTTCCTTCCCCTGTCTCTGGAATTGATTAAAAAAAAAAGAATGAATGAAATACTGCCATTTGCAAAACATGGATCTAGAAGGTATTATGGTAAGTAAAATAAGTGAGACAGAGAAAACCAAATACCATATGATTTCACTTATAATGTGGAACCTAAAGAGCAAAATAAATGAAAAAAAAAAAACAAAACAGAAACGAACTCACAGTTGCAGAGAACATACTGATGGTTGTCAGAGAAAAGGGAGATTGAGGGCCTGGGTGGAATAGGTAAAGGGATTGAGAAGTACAAATTGGTAGTCACAAAATAGTCACAGGGATATAAAGTTCAGCATAGGGAATATAGTCAATAATACTGCAATAACTATGTATGGTGCCAAGTGGGTACTGTAAATATTGAGGGGACTACTGTGTAAAGTGAATGATTATCTAACCACTATGCTGTACACCTGAAACTAATACAGAATAATACTGAATGTAAACTGTAATCAAAATATAAAATTTAACAAAGAAAAAAATTTTACCCATTTGGATCAAGCTGTAGGGCATAGAGAGATGGAGAGGAAATGCCCTGACTGTCACTGTGCACAGAGAGGTAGGTGTTGCTCACTCACATACCAGGCATCTTGGGCTTCATGATCTAAGTGAACGGTTCCCTCCATAGCAGTCTGGACACAGTGGGGCCTAAAATTCTTTCACTAGAGCCCTAAGGAAAGATTCCTAAAGCTTGAGCTTATCAACAAACTCAGAAAGAGGCTAAGTCGCTGCCTTCCTCCTCCCTTTCCTCCCCTCACCCCACTCTACTCCCATAGCCCTCTTCCAAATCTGAGCTGAGCTTTAGCATAAGAGAAGCATGACTCATAAAAACCAAGGGCTGAGCTGGGAGAGATCAGGCTGCCAGGATTCATCCCCAACTGACAAGGAGCAGACCTGGAAGCTTAGTCCTCAGCCTGTGGCAGATTCAGCTGTCCAAAGGCTTTGGGTCTTTAGAGCCCACAGGGTGACAAACATCCCCTGAGGTAAGGTCAGAGACCAAACAATGTCAAAGAGCTGGATGCAGGGAAGAAGATTTTGTTCATTCCACTGAGGTAGGATTCAAATCTTGTCACCCCTCCACCCACCAATGTCTTGTCCAAAAGTCCATTAGACCCTAAGTGCTTGTCTTCATAGTAAAATAATCACAACAGGAGTAGTAGTAAGTAATGTTTACAGGGACATAACTGTGTGCCAGGTAGTGTGCCAAGTCTTATCATGTATTAACTTATTCCATTCTCAGAAAGGCCTAATGAGGTAAGTTCTCTCATTGAATCCATTTCAAAAATGAGAACACTGGAATCAGAGAGGTGATATAAATTGCCCAAGGTCACACACCAAGTGAGATAGCCTGGATTCAAGCCTACGTGTCTGGTTCCAGAACCTAAATTCTTAACCATTCTGTGTGTCTTACCCAGGACACCTTCTGAAGAATGTTGACATTAACTGGCTGAGCCAGAATAAATTCCTGACTCACAGCAGAAACTCCATCTATCCGTTGGCCAGCAGCCTAGGGGGTGGCCTGAGCTATCTGCCAAATATGGAAAATAATGACTAATGAAACCACTCAGATAGTCTCTCCCATGGAACCTGAACGTGAGACATGAAGAGGGTCCTCAGTCAGTACTGGGAACAGAAGCACACACACACACACAAGCACACATGCACACACATGCTCACACACATGGTCATGAGGCAGAAGCCATAAAGCAGTAGAAGAGCCTCGGGAGAAGCAGAAGGTGTGAAATGGAGTGAAGAATAGAGGGAAATTATCAGTGGCAACAGGAACCAAAGCTTCTGAATCAAAGAGCAGGGGAATTACAAGTCAGCCATAAAACTACTCACTTGCCAATACCATTGTCCATCCATTATATCCATCTTGTAAATCCCCAAGGCTTAAATCAATCCAAATGTCTACCCTGTCTGCTCCTGCTCCAGGACTGCTAACCACTGCTTGTGGAAAACATACAATCCTGAAGATAGAAAGTGTTATAAATCCATGGTCTCGACTTCCACTGGGCTTCGCTGTGGTGGGCAATCCTTCTTTCAGTCCTTACTGGTCTTTCTCTTCCATTGTCCACAGAGGCTCTCTAAGCAACCTTGGCCTCCATTATCATCCACAAACTTCTAGTTTTGTCCGATTTCACAGAAAAAGGGAAGCCACCAGGCAGTAACATTCCATAAGGGAATCTACAAGCTCACTCACCACATCCATGTATTCCTTCTTCCCTGTTGTGACTCCTCCTGCCTGAGACTGATTTCCTTTGGATCCCATCTCTTCATGCCATCTCAGGGACCTCAAGCCTCAATTATTCCCTCTCTCACCTGTATCTGCCATCTCTCCCTCTCTACTGTTAGCCTTCTCCCAATCAGCACTGAAGGATGTCCTCCCTTTCCCCATAATGCTCACTCATCTGCTCTCACTTCCCTTTCATAGATAAACTTCCAGAAAGAGCTGTCTACACTTGCTATCTCCATTTCCTTACTCCCACTCTTCAGCCCACTGTAGACTGACAACCAGTCCTACAACTTCACTGAAACTATTGTCACAAGAATCTTCTCATAGCTAAATCCCACTGTAGTTTCTCAGATCTTCTCTTACATCAGCCTTTCTGAAACATCGCCACCATTGGCCACTGTTTCCATCTTGAAACTTTCTCTCATCTTGGCTTCAGTGATGTCGTGCCCTCCCCTGATTTTTCTTCTGCCTCTCTGACTGCTGCTCAGCTTCCTTATTAAGCCCTATTACCTCTGTCCATCCCACGAATGTTGAGGATTCTCAAGACTTGCTCTTAGGCCTTCTTTGCTTCTTTACAAATTCTCCCTGCACAATCTCCAAGGTTTCAATTACAATCTAGAAGCTGATAACTTTCAAATATATATTTCTAATTTTTATTTTATTGACTTTTATAGAGAGGAAGGGAGACAGAGAGAGAGAGCGAGAGGGAGAGAGATTTGTTGTTCCACTTATTTATGCATTCATTGCTTGCTTCTTGTATGTGCCCTAAGAATTTGACCTGCAACCATGGTGTATCAGGATGATGTTCTAACCAACTGAGTTACCCACCCAGGCTGCATATATATATATGCAGAAACATATATATAAACATACATATATATATGTATGTATGTTTCTAGCTCAGATATATCCTGAGACACAGGCTCATATAGCCAATTTGTACTTGAGTGTTCCACAGACAACCTAAAGTTGGCATGCCTGGAATGGAACTCATCAGTATCCCTATGAAGCTTTTTCCTCTTTCTTCTTGCCTATAATAACAACCTACATTTATTGTGCACTTCTCATGCTCCAGACATGGTTCAAAGCACTTTATGAATTGTTTACTCAATCATTATAAGGAAGGTAATATTAACAATCTCATTTTACAGGTAAGGGAACTGAATGAAGCATAGAGAAAAGTTAAGGAACTTGTCCAAGGTCACACAGCTAGTCAGTGGGAGACCTGGGATTCAAACAGTGGTTTCAAAACCACTGCTTTTGGCTGTTACACTATACTCCTTTCACTGCTATCCACCTAGGCATCATTGATGACTCCTGACTTTCTTTTATTTGTCCACATCTGTGTACTCAGGTTATCAGTCTAACTGTACTTCAGATCTATCCATTTCTCTCCAGCCCCATTACAACTATCTCAACAAGGTCACTAGTACTCATAGATTCCCAGCCTCCAATGTGATCCCTTCCCAATGCATCTTCCATTCTGCTTCTACAGTGATGTTGTTGAAAGGGAAGTCTGATCCCAATGGCAGACTATTCCACAGCTCCACACCAACTTCAGGTTAATGTCCAAGCCCCTCCACATGACATTCATACTCCTTCATGATCTAGTAGTCTCTGCCTGCCTCTCTAGGCTCAGATTTTCCCACATCCCTCTACTTCTTCACTTTCTACAATTTTCTTCCTTCCCACATGCCTTCACCTGGTTAACACCTACTTATCCTTCAGTTCTCTGTTTAGATGAGGGACTGACTACTCCTTAAGGAAGCCTACCTTGAGTCCCCATATCTAGCTCAGGTGCCATCCCTTTAGTACCCTGTACTCACCTTTGTCAGAGCACTTCTTGGGCACTGACTTGCTCACCTCAGTGCCCCATGTAAGCCTGGTACAGTTTGGTGAATGCTATGCATGTATAAACCATGCCAAAGCTTTCTCCCTTCCTTTTTCCTTCTCCAGGCTACACTCAGTGGTCTGCAGAAGCACCCTCAGGAGGTGAAGACCTATCTGACACAGGTCCTGTGCTCAAAGGCCAAGGACATGTTTCCTGGGGTATCAGGTCAATCTTTCTTTTTCAGAAGTAGGGCCAAAAGCCAGACCCCTCCCTTTCTTCCTTTTCCTAGACTTGTTTTGCACAATGAATTTCAGTTATCATTTGGCATTTGGAACTAGAGTCTAGCTATGTCTTAGACACTGACTCTTAATAGCTTTATGAGATCAATGGAAATAACAACGATAACCTGCCCAGCCTATCTCTTTTCCCCTCACCACTCTGCACAAAATCCAGCCCCACCATTGTCAACTCAAGTGCCATTCCAGAGGAGGTAACAGCAGCTCCATGATTATCTGAGAAATCATGAATGGGAGAAGAACCTAAAATGAGACCTCATTATGAGATGCCAGTCAGACTCTGTGATTAAATGTCCTCTTGGTTTTGAGCCCATGAGACACAGACAGATGGAACTGAGTAGAGCAAAATGAGAACTTCCAAGGAGAAAGGGGCTCTGGTTGGGGAATGGGTGCAGAATGGGAGCAGGCTGCCCTAACAGACTAATGTAATGTGAAACAGGGATGGGTGAAACTCAAGTGGACTTCCTCAACTCTGCTTATGCAATCTCCTCCTTCCAGAACTTTCTCAGGTAGAGGCACATCATGTGCACATGTTATGTCACAATGGGTAAGTGGGCTGTGATGGTCACTGGCACTGTCTTCCCAATATCCCCAACTCTGTGCATTTTTGGGTACATGGTTAGATAGCTCACGTGGCCCATATTGGTTGGGTGGGACCATATAATGAGTTCCTCAATGGCAGAGAAGTAATATATGCCACTTCCAGGTTAAAATATTTCCATGCCAGTGTGAGATCCTACAGAGCTTTTCTTCCTTTTGCCATGGTAACCAGCAAAGTTTGAAACAGTGACTTCTCTGACCACCTGGGTTTTGAGGTAAGGAGACAAGGAGCAGAGCCTCCATCTAACTCAACATAGACATGTGCAAGAGCAAGGTAAAAACTTTTGTTATGAAGAGACACTAAGATTCTGGGTTGTCTGTTACCACAGCCCAACTTAGCTCATCCTGACTGATATATAAATTAAATCTTCTCTTTTGGGTTTATCATTATCAAGGAAGCAAAACCACAACCATGGACCTGAAAAGAAAGACAGTTATTTATCAAAATGACCACAAAAATACTTAGCCAGCAGGGGTGTCCAACTTGCAGCCCATGCACCACATGCAGTCCAGGAGGGCTGTGGATGCAGCCCAATGCAAAACTAAATTTACTTAAACGTTATGAAATTTTTTTTGTGATTACATGTCACAATGTATTTAATGTGTGGTTCAAGACAACTCTTCTTCCAGTGTGGTGCAGACACCAAAAGGTTGGACACCACTGAGTCTTAACACATTGGTAAATATAAGTTCTTTGTAATATTCTAGATCATGGTTTAAGTGGTGGGTTCATACATGTTTGTTGTATTATATAAATAAATAAATAAATAAATAAATAAATAAATAAATGTAAAATACTTTACCACAAGTGTGATGATCCTGGCATGCAACCAGCAATTCTGAAATAAAGAGTATAGCCCAACAGTCTAAGTTGATGCAGTGAAGGACACAAGTCCTAAGAGGTTTTAAATCCTTTTGTCCAGCCCGAGTTTAGGCCCTTCCTGGCCTAGCTCTGACCCTGCAGTCCTGATTTGTCCATCGTGACTACAGACCTCTCTCTCAAGTTCCCTAAGCACTAAGAACAGGAATCCTGCTTCCTGATTCTCCACAAGCACTCCCAGGTCCTCTGCCTGCTGCTAATGGAAGGTGCTATATATCCCTGTTGCCCAACCATTTGTAACTACTTGACCCTGCTCTAGGGGAGGCACTCTTAACAGGACATGGTGTGGATTTAGGGACCAAACAGATGTGGGTTTGAATCCCAGCAACAGAATTTACTTGCTATATGATCTTAGATAAGACATTTTGTCTCTCAGAGCCTCAGTGTCTTCATCTTTAAAATAGGAACAATAATACTTAAAACTCAATGAGTTGCTATAAACATTTTATGAATTAAATCACCAGCAGAAAAACACCAGGACACAGTGGGTACTGAATAGCCATTGCTTCCCTTTCACTTTTCTAGGTTTTCCTCTTTTCAAAATAGCAACTGACAAGTACTAGAACTCTAATCTCACTTTTTATCTTGTTTTTATTTTCTTTTCAGTCCAAACTGCTCCCACCACACACATACAACACCATCATCACCACTATCACTACCAGTGGATACCTTTCTTCAAACTTGTGTTTCGTTCACTGTCTAGTTCATGGGCTTTAAATTTTTATTTTGTTCATTTTCATTTGTTTCTTCTAAAAAGCAGCCCCTTTTAGCAAACAAAATCACCTGCAGATCTCCACTATACAATACAGAATCAGAACTGCTCGTGGCAAGCCCTGAAACATCTCTCTGAAATTCCCTAAGGCTCAATGCATCACACGTTAAAAACTCTCAGGCTCTTTGACCCTCTGACAGTCTATAGAATGTCAGGGCTGGCAGGCTCCTTAGAGGTCATATGCCTAACTGTCTGAATGGGAAATGAGCCCAGGGATTCAGACACCTGTTGGTTCCCAGGGCTGGGAAGAACCCTGAAGTTGACTTCCGGCCAACATGGAGGCATAGGTAGACGCACTGTGCCTCCTCACACAACCAAGATAGGGACAACAATATAGAAACAAAATAACAACCAGAACTGACAGAAAATTGAAGTGTATGGAAGTCGGACACCCAAGGATTTAAAAATAGACACGTTCATCCAGACCGGTAGGAGGGGCGGAGTTGGCCAGGTGAGGGACACAAAGTGGAGAACTGAGCAACCCGGGCGGCGCACAAGTCAGCAGCAGGCAGACCCTGGGCACACAAGCGGCAGTGGCTGGTGGGCCCCAGCCAGGGGGTGGCGACCAGCAGACTGAGCGAGGCGGCCATTGTGAAGCAAGGCACTTCGAGCTACTCAGGGTCCCAGTGCCGGGAAATAGAGCTTTGGGTCACTGACTGAAAAGGAAGGCCCTGCGGGGTGCACAGGCCCACCCACACCAGAACTGGTGACAGAGGGGCCCAGTTAGCTTGCGGAAAGTGGCAGAAGGGGCTGAGGTCCTACAGAGAGCGGAGCAAGCACCATTGTTCCTTTTCAGACCCCGCCCCCACATACAGCATCACAACCCAGTGACTGGGGTGCCCCGCCCAGGTGAACTCCTAAGGCCCCGCCCCTCACTACAGGAACTCGACAAGACCAAAAAAACAAAACAAAACAAAAAAATCAGCAAAAAGATGACTCAAACAGAGGAAGAATTGAAAGCCCCAGAACCCATCCTTTTACGTGACCAAGAGATAGCCAACCTATCAGGATAAAAGTTCAAAGCACTGGTGATCAGGATACTCACAGAATTGGTTGATTTTGGTCAC
>JAPYXV010000755.1:0-14828 GCA_028533065.1 Trachops cirrhosus | reverse complement strand
GCCCATAAGACTGTCAGCTGATTTCTCAAAAGAACCTTTGCAGGCAAGAAGGGGCTGGAAAGAAGTATTCCAAGTCATGAAAGGCAAGGACCTACATCCCAGATTGCTCTATCCAGCAAAGCTTTCATTTACAATGGAAGGGCAGATAAAGTGCTTCTCAGATAAGGTCAAGTTAAAGGAGTTCATCATCACCAAGCCCTTATTATATGAAATGTTAAAGGGACTTATCTAAGAAAAAGAAGATAAAAAGCATGTATAGTAAAATGACAGCAAGCTCACAATTATTAACAACCACACCTAAAACAAAAACAAAAGCAAACTAAGCAAACAACTAGAACAGGAACAGAACCATAGATATGGAGATCACATGGAGTGTTATTAACAGAAGAGTGGGAGGGGGAGAGAGGGGAAAAAGGTACAGAGAATAAGTAGCATAGATGGTAGGTAGAAAATAGAAAGGGGGAGGGTAAGAATAGTATAGGAAATGTAGAAGCCAAAGAACTTACATGCACGACCCATGGACATGAACTAAAGAGGGAGAATGTGGGTGGGAGGGGGTGTGCAGGGTGGAGGAGAGTAAAGGGGGAAAAATGGGACAACTGTAATAGTATAATCAATAAAATATATTTTTAAAAAGACAGAGGAGGCTGAATGGATAACCAAACAAGACCCTTACATATGCTGTCTACCAGAGACTCACCTCAGGTTGAAAGACACACAGACACTGAAAGTAAAGGGATGGAAAAAAGATATTTCATAGAAATGGAAACAGACAAACAAACAAAAAGCTGGGATAGCTATACTTATTCCAGAGAAAACAGACTTTAAAACAAGTCTACAAACAAAAGACAAAGAAGGACCAAGCAATTTCACTTCTGAGTATTTATTTGAAGGAACCCAAAAGACAAAATCGAAAAAACACGTGCATCCCTATTTCAGTACAGCATTATTTACAATAGCCAAGATACGGGAGCAATCTGTGTCCATCAACAGATGAAAGGAAGTTCGATCAGTAGTGGGAGTGGATAAGGGACCCCAGAGAACTGTGAGTAGCCCCACCATTGCTGCTGGGCTAGTTACAGTCACATCCCGGGATGAGTCACAGCTGCTGCCGCAGGCCCCAGTCACCATTGCCACAACCATGCACAGTGAGGCCAAGGCCCATTAGTCATCTGCCACCTCAACCCCACCCCTCCCTCCCACTCTCATGCCACCCCCACCCTCAGTGCTGCAGATGACAAGCCTGGCACCACAGGAGCAGGCAGCCTGGGCAGCCTGACATCAATCGCACATCGATGGCATCTGCCAGTGGGACAAGAAGGTCATTGCAACAAAGTTTTCAGGAACAATAAAATGGTTCAATGTGAGAAAAAGATATAGTTTCATCAACAGGAATTACACCAAGGAAGATGTATTTGTCCACAAGACTGTCATAAAGGAGAATAACTCCAGAAAGTATCTTCGCAGAGTAGAAGATGGAGAGGCTATAGAGTTTGATGTTGTTAAAGGAGAAAAGGCTACAGAGGTAGCAAATATTACAGGCCCTGGTGGAATTCCAGTGTAAGGCAGTAAGTATGCAAAGACTAACCATTGCAGATGCTATCCACAGCACAGAGGGCTTCCATGCAGTTACCAATAGAATGACCAGAATAGTGAGAGTGGGGAAAAGAATGAGGCATCGGAGAGTGCTCCCGAAGACCAGGCCCATCAGCACTGACCCTACACAGACAATGATTCCCACCTTACCACATACGGAGACCCTGTGGGTGTCAACCACAGTATTCCAACCCTCCTGTGCAGGGAGAAGCGATAGAGGGTGCTGACAACCAGGGTGCGGGAGAACTAGGTACACCAGTGAGACAGAATATGTGTTGGGGCTATAGACCACAATTCTGTAGAGGCCATCCTCACCAAAAACAGCCTAGAGAAGACAGCAATGAAGAAGAAAATAAAGGAGATGAGACCCCAGGTCAGCAGCCACCTCAGTGTTCATACTGCTGCAACTTCAGTTACTGACACAGACACCCAGAAAACCCTAAACCATAAGATGGCAAAGAGACAAAAGCAGCTGATCTACTGGCTGAGAAGTCCTCTGCTCTGGAGGCTGAGCAGGGCGGGGCTGAGTTAATGTCAGCTTCCCATCTCTACCACCATCTCGTGTACTCATCCAACAAGAAGAAAATATTTTGGCAAATTTTTGAATATAGAATGACTGTATGATCAAGCAATTCCACATCTGGATATATACACCCAAAAAGCACAGCATTATTCACAATTGCCAAAAGGTGAAAACAATTAAAATGTCCATCAAGAGATTAAAGGATAAACAAAATGTGGTGTGTGTGTGTGTGATATACACACACAGTGGAATATTATTCAGCCTTAATAGAAATGACATTTTGTTACATGCCACAGCAGGAGTGAACCTTGAAAATATTGTGCTAAGTGAAACAGTCAGACACCAAGGGCAAATGTTATATGATTCTACTTAACTGAGATACCTAAAATATGCAAATTTTTACAGATAAAAAGTATATGAAAGGTTACAGAAAGTTGGGGAGATGGGGTATAGGCAGTTAGTGTTTAATGAGAACAGAGTTTCTGTTTGGCATGGTGAACATTTTCTGCCCATGCGTAGTTATAATGGTTACATAATATTGTGAATTTACTCAGTGCCACAGACTGTATGCCCCAAAGTGATGAAAAGGGTAAATTTTATGTTCTATATATTTTACTTCAATAAAAAGAAAAGGTGAAAAAGAGCAAGCAAATCTCTATGGAGGAGAGACAACATATTATCATGAGAACATATGAAATGGGAGAGCAAGTATGGACATATGTGAGGACATCTTTGCAAAATAAATGTCATGTGCAGTAAAATTAAATGTCATTGCACTGGACCACCCCAATTCAACTTAACCAACATCACTGTGGTGGAATCCAATCATTATTATTTTTTAGAATAAGCTCCCCAAATGATTCTAAAGTGTAGGCAGGCTTGAGAACCACTGATCTATATACATGCTAGTCTGTTTTCTCTTTTATCCAAGCTTAAAACTGTGCTCCTGAGCACTAAGGTTAAGGTCTGCTGGTTTGCTTTTGGGTGACAGTATCATAAGAAGAGTATCATAAGACCAGAGTGATGACAACAGTGACAGCCTAGGATGGCTGTTCTTTTGGAGATAGGAGATAGAGTCTGAGATCAGTTTCAGGTCTGTCCACCCTTCCATGGACAATCTTGGAAGCTGAAAATTTGTTCTTAGTGGCCTCCAATACCCTGGGAGGGCTAGAGTTTGTCAGGTCAAGAGTTTCAGGTTTTATAATCTGTCACAGTTTTCTGTAATCCCTAGATTTCTCATTTATACTTTGGGACCCAAAAAGACATGAGTTTGAATCTTAGACCTGCCAATTATTTGACATGAGGAAGACACATAACTCTTCCAGTGTGCTGATTTTTTCTCTGTAAAGGGAGAATAAGAGAATTCTCTGGAGGCTCAACAGTTAATAGATTTGTTCATACCCTGTTGGTAAGTTGGATAGTAGGGTTTGAGCCCAGCCAAAGCCTGCACTCTTTTTTAAAAAATTCATTTATTAGCCAGATTTAATTTCATACTCAAGATTTCACATGTCAAGTGTGCCACTGAAAAAAATATTGTTTGACATCTTTGCTCATGCTCTTTCCCAATTCTGAAAAGTTCTGTTATTTTAGGATCTGCTATTCCTAGGACAGATTTTGATCTGATATGTTTAATTATAATGAGATGAAATTTTGGGCTATGAAAGTCCAAGATTTATTAGCGTTTCCCCCTGAACTTTATTCCTTCTATCTTACAACCTCAAAATAACATGGGTATGAATGTATACACACTAATTTGAGCCACCTACTTCAGTCTGAAAATACCAGTTGTCAGAAGAGTTACAATGGCATTAGTTTTATGTAATGGAAAATGTCCAAGTTAGAGTGCCTTCCATTTATGGCCAAAATTATTGGGAGAATAGGGTGAGTGGAATGACCTCTGTCCTTTCTTTTCTTTACTTTGTTATTGTTGTGTTTTAAAATATATTTCATTGATTATGTTGTTACAGTTGTCCCAATTTTTCCCCTTTGCCTCTATTCCCATTCCCTACAGCAATCCCCCCTTAGTTGATGTCCATGGGTCATGCGTGAAAGTTCTTTGGCTTTTCCATTTCCTATACTATTCCTAACACTCCCCTATCTATTTTGTACCTACCAATTATGCTTCTTAGTTCCTGTGCCTTTTCTCCCATTCTCCTTCCTCCCCTTCCCAGCTGATAACCCTGTAAGTGATCTTTCTGTATCTGTAATTCTGTTCCTGTTCTGGTTGTTTGCTTGATTTGTTGTTTTTTTTTTTAGATTCAGTTGTTAGCAGCTGTGAATTTGTTACCATTTTAATTAATGTTCATAGTTTTGAATTTAAATGAGATCAGTTTTTATCTTAAATAAGATCACAGTTTTTATCTTTTTCTTAAATAAGTCCCTTTAACATGTCATATAATAATGGCTTGGTGATGATGAATGAATTCTTTTAGTTTTACCTTGTCTGGGAAGCACTTTATCTGCCCTTCCATTCTAAATGATAGCTTTGCTGGATAGAGTAATCTAAGTTGAAGATCCCTGCTTTTGAATATTTTTTGTAATGTGTCTCAGTTTGGTCCTGTTTGGGTCCAACTTGTTTGGGACTCTGTGTTTCCTGGACTTGTATGTCTATTTCTTTCACCAAATCAGGGAAGTTTTCTTTCATTATTTTTTTCAAATAAATTTTTGGTTTCTTGCTCTTCCTTTTCTCCTTCTGGCATCCCTATGATTCAGATGTTGGTATGTTTGGAGATGTCCCAGAGGCTTCTTAGTCTAGCTTAATTTTTTAAAATTATATTTTATTAATTATGCTCTCAGAGTTATTCTGATTTCCCCCCTTTGCCCCCTTCCACCCAGCACCCCCTAATTCCTCAGGCAATCACCACACCATTGTTCATGTCCATGGGTCATGTATATAAGTTCTTTGGCTACTCCATTTCCTATACTGTACTTTACATCCCCATGGGTATTCTGTAACTACCTATTTGTACTTCTTAATCGCCTCACCTCTTCACCCACTCCTCCACAACCCTCTCCCATCTGGCAACCATCAAAGCCCTCCTTATGCATGATTCTGTCTCTGTTTTTTGAATTCTTTTTTTTTCTTGCTGTTCTGATTGAATGCTTTTTTTCTTCTTTATATTCCAAATAATTCATTTGATTCTTGGCTTCATCCCCTCCACTATTGGTTCCCTGTAGATTTTTCTTTATTTCACTTAATGTATCCTTCATTTTGGCCTGAGTCTTTTTTTATTCTGTTACTGTACTCAATGAGTTCTTTGAACATCCTGATAACCAGTGTTTTGAGCTCTGCATCTGATAGGTTGGTTATCACTGTTTTGTTTAATTCTTTTCTTGGAGTTTTGTTCTGTTCTTTCAATTCAGTCATATTTCTTTGTCTCCTCAGTTTGGCAGCCTCCCTGTGTTTGTTTCTGTGTATTAGGTAGAGCTGCTTTGACTCCCTGTCTTAGTAGTGTGGCCTATTGTAGAAAAGGCACCTGTATATTGTGTGGGGCAGAACCTTAGGTGATCTCCAGGGTGGGGTAACCCATTTCACCACTTTGTGGCTCTGTGTGTAGGGATGTCTCAGAGAGGGGACAATGCCGCTGACTGGCTTCTGGAGGTTATCCTGGGAGGAACCTGTCTCCCAGCACTTGGCCTGTTTCCAGTCTCTTCACTTTCTCCCTTTATGCCACTGGTACCCTTCCAGCTGTTGCCCTGGTGCTGAATCCCAGAGGGGGTTGGTCTGCCTAAGTGCTAAGTCCATGAAGGCCTTTTAAGAGGAGCTTTCTGGTAATCTGTCAGTTTCCTTCCCTGCCCCATCTCCCACTGGTTTTATAGACAGAAGTTATGGGGATTTATCTTCCTGGCACTGGAACCCTGCATTGCTGGGTGGTCTGGTTTGGGGCTGGGATCTCCTGCTCCCAAGGTATCCCTCCCAATTTTTATCCACCACATGTGAGTGTGGGGCTGCCTGTTCCACCACATTTCCAGGTCACTCTGTGGCTCTGTGCCTCTTCGTACCTCTCCACCTCTCTCCATGTTTCCACCCTTCCTACTTGTCTGGATGAATGTGGCTTCTTTAAATCCTTGGTTATTAGACTTCCATATAGTGAAATTTTCTGACAGTTCTGGGTGATATATGTTTTGTAGTCTAATTGTAATATTTTCTGCATTGTGTGAAAAGGCTATAGATGTTTACCTATGCCTCCATCTTGACCAGAAGTCCTAAGCCTGCATTATTAACCACAGGAAGTCACTGGCTCCCAAGTCTGATGATTCTTCAGCGAGACTCCTTTCTACCCCATCAGTGCCACATCGGTTAGGACAGGAAAGGATGTGGGAACACACTACGAGTTTTGTGATTAATTAGAACAGGCTTCACTGAAATGGAACAAATAAAGGGAAATGTGAAGAAGTCTCAGTATACAGAGTTGGGTCCACTCCCTTATCACTACTGGGATTCTTGGGTCAGAGAGCAGCAGCTGGGGTGCCCTTACCTCATAGCACATGAACAGGCCAATGGGCTTGGTGGGCTTGATCCTGATGCCAATGTTGCCTTCAGTGTTGAGTGGCAAGATGTTGCCTTTGCCATTAATGATCTAGAGCAACATATCTGTAAGTCTCACCCTGCAGGGCTCCCCAGTGCTCCTGTACCCCCACATTTCTGTTGTCACCAACAGGGCATTATACTGATGTGTGCATGTCTCTTTCCCTCAGTAGATAACAAGCACCCTGGGGACAAAGATGGCCCATTCATCTCTGCACTCCTGACATCTGGCACACTACCTCCCTATATCCAGTGACGACAACAGTGTCTGCAGTGTGGACATGTACAGGGCTGGGCACTGTGGCCGGAGCTTTGCACACTTCCTTTTAATCCCCATATCACAACCTGCAAGACCAATATTCTACTTCCCATTTTGGAGGTAGGAAACTTGAGGTTCTGGAAGGTTCCATGGTATGCCTATGGTCTTAAAGCCTGTAACTGATAATGCTTTGGAGAAAGGGTGATGGAGAGGCTGGGGAAAGTGGCTCTGTCCAGCATTAGAAATGAATTGAGGATGATTTGGAAGAGAGGTAGCCCCTCAAACTATCACTGATGAAGTCCTTGAAGTTCCAGGTAGGCACAATACTCTGAATGCCCTGCCCCTCTGCCTGTTCAGTGACACCCCGCGTATGCGTGTGTGTGTGTGTGTGTGTGTGTGTGTGATATCTCTGCTCCCTCCTCCACTCCTGCTAATGCCCCACAATCAAACCTGTGTGCTGCCCTCATAAACACACAGAACTGAACTTCTGGGGCCAGCTCCTACCTGGCCCTGTGGTTGCTACTTGAGGGAGGGTTGGTGACATGGGCAGGATTTGCGGGTGGGGGCCTCCACGTTGCAGGTATGCACCTCCATTTCTATTGCTCTTCCCAGGCTCTCTGATCACAGGGATATAGCATCATGTGTTTAGACCTTTTTATAAGTTTTTATACAATAGTTTTCAACACACTGATGTCTTGACAAGTCGATGAGCTGTGTGTGAATTGTCTTCCTGCAAATCAATTTGGGGCAAATTAGCTTAGAACTCTGGAGCCTCCCATCTGCTTGCTTTGCACACAGTAGGGCCTTTGCACACACTTGTGGCATGATTCAGTTCATCTGTTGTGTTTGGTGGCTCAACACTTCCTGACTGGCCCAGAGGGGACCATCAACCTACCGTTTCTGACTGTCCATAGGTGTTGTAGAGCATAAGACCTGTCTCTTGTCTCCAATTCTCTGGCTCCTTGGGCAGCAGGGTCTCCCCACCAGAAGAGCATGCTCCAGGGTGGGGAACCTGAGGCTTACAGGGAGACAAGGTGTCAACAGAGCTTCCAACCAAGGCCTGGATGCTCTGACTCAGGCCCAGGAGTTAAGAACTCACAGCATTGTCATCTGGATCATTCATCCTTCTGCTTCCTCACTTTCTTACTTGCATTCCAGGTGGAAGTCAATTCATTTACTGTCAGTCCCTATTAACTCTTCTTCAGGGGGTGGGGGGTGGTGATGAGGTTAATGGGTTCAGTCAGGGGCCAAATTAAGTGTAGACATTGATATAACAAAAGGATAAAGACATGTTTATCAGACCTCATCCGAGGGAAGCAATTTATGTGGTAAGAGAGACATTTTTATAAACCATAAAGGGGTAGAAGATAGAACTCCAAGGACATACTGGGATGATAATTGGACTATTTCCTGCCTTCTATAGAGAGTGGGATTATGTGAACTGAGTGGAGAACGCAAATTAGGGGTTGGAAATAAATTACTCAGGACATCAAGGGAGATTGAGCAGAGTGTTGGAAAAGAGAATAGGGGTCACAGGTAACAGCCCTGAGAGAAGGAATTTTGGAGGTAACAGAGAAGTCTGCTGTGAATGTGCACTGTAGTAGGTATATTGTATGCTAGGTATGTTGTGTGTTGTAGATCTTCTCCTCCACTTTCCCCATGAAAAATTCCCATAAATAATATGAAGACACTCCCAAAATCACGATGAATTCCCTGAAGGAAATGGGAAGAAATGACTGAGGTCTGAGTACCAAGGAACACAGAGCTGAGCTGGGCCAGCTCTTGGGGATGAGGGAAGTGGCAGACTCATCCCCAAGAGGGACCTGGCTCACCTTTCTACCCTGACACCCTCTCCTGGTACACAGAGGTGGGAGTGATGGACGGGGGGCTGGTTCGTTGAAGGTGTGTTCCTCATTCATCTGGGGCTTTCTCCAAAGTAAATAAAGTGAGTGGAGTCTCTAGCGGAGTCATTAGTTATGGCCTGGTTAGATTTTTACTGGGTTTGGACAAAATTCATCATCTGAGGAGGTTACAAAAAGTGGCTTTAATATGAGCTTTGAAATACAGGTACAGACAGAATCCAGCCAGGTAGGGGCTTCATGAATAAAATCAAGTTGCACTTCAGAGTTAGCTTTGTAAGGGTAGTTATTGAACTCCTTGATATTTTAATTTTATGTCTAAAACTTGTTAGTTCCAACTTTTGAAGCAGCCATTTTCATTTTAGAGTCTCTAAAATATAGAAAAATGCCCATTAGGTTCAAAGAGAAGATCGCAGTTTCACTAAAAATTAATCTGCAAATATGGAGAAGTGCAAAAATAAAATTATAGTACAATAACCCTATGCATCCATCAGATTGACAAAAATTAAAAACTTTGACAAGAGCAAATATTGCCAAAATTGTAGAACAATGGAAATTCTTCTACCCTGTTAGTGGGAGCATAAATTGATTCAATACTTTGGAAAATAGGGTGGTAGGATGCAGTGTCAGTGTGACCTAACAATTTCTCTCCCAGAAAAATGCTACATAAATGTGTGGTTATATGCACCAGGGTAAATATGCAAGAATTCAATGCAACATTAATCATCGACAGCCCTCACATGAAAACTACCCAAATGTTCATCCTGACCAGTATGGCTCAGTTGGTTTGGTGTCATCCCACAAAGTGAAAGGTCACCAGTTTGATTTCCAGTCAGGGCACGTGCCTAGGTTGCAAGCTTGGTCCCTGGTCAGGGTGTGTATGAGAGGCACACAATCAAGGTTTCTCTCTCACGTCAATATTTCTCATCCTCTCTTTCTCCCTCCCTTTGTTATGTAGTATAGACAGTAAACCAAGGTAGAGAGGAGAAGGGAGATGTGTTTCACCTACCAACCCAGCAGTCTTGAGCCTGGTTCGATAAGATTGCCAGGTGTCCCAAACATCATAAGAAACCGTAATAGCACAAAAGGAGGGGAGTACTTGAAGCTCTGTATGTGTTGTTTCCACTGTCTGGGAAAGAAAGCCTTTGAAACTTGTATTCGGCCTAAGGTATAGAAGGGGGAAAGGGAAGGGGTCTGCAATGCTCCCCCCAAAAAAGCCCATAAAAGAATTTTGGTTAATTGTATGCTTCTGGTCACTATGTATTTTACAGAGGATCCCCAGTGCTTACAGAAAGAGCCCATAAATAACTTGGGGTAACTGTCTCAATTTTAATTAACTGCTTCCTGTCACATATCTGTTTTATAACAAAATGACCAAACATGGTCTGGAGCAAGATAAGAATTCAAGGAAAAGGACCCCCACACATACCTACATCTGTGTAGTCACAACCCCCCCAGGGGAAGCTGGCACCACCTTTACCCGCCAATCAATATGTAACTCTCTCACCACATCCTGCCAACTATATAAGTATTCAGGAAAAGGACCTGATGCTTTTGCTGTCCTTTCATCGCCTTGCCTTTTCTTTCACCTATGCCTTTTCCACCCATTCTCTTCCACGAGAACTTATGACGAATAAACTTGCTTGCACGTTAATAGACTTGCTGATCTGTAATTCTTTACTGTGTCAGCAAGAAGAACTGAGTTTTCCCCACAACACCTTACTCTCTAAAAATAATAAATAAATAAATGAATAAATAAATAAATAAACTGTCAGCTGATTTATCAAAGGAAACTTTGCAGGCTAGAAGGGATTGGCAAGAAATATTCAAAGTCACGAAAAGCAGGTACTTACAGCCAAGATATCATTAAGATATCATGCTCTACCCAGCAAAGATATCATTTAGAATTGAAGGGCAGATAAAGAGCTTCCCAGACAAAAACAAACAAACAAACAAACAAAAAAACCCCTAAAGGAGTTCATCATCACCAAACCATTATTATATGAAATATTAAAGGGACTTATTTAAGAAAAAGCAGATCAAAACTATGAGCAATAAAATGTGAATAAACACATATCTATCAACAATTGAATCTAAAAATCAAAATAGGAGGTTCCGGCCAAGATGGAGGCATAGGTAGAAATACTGTGCTTCCTCACACAATCAAAAGAAGAATAACAAGCAATCTAAGAACAACAAGCAACCAGAAGTACCAGAAAATCAAACTTCATGGGACTCCGACCACCAAGCAGTTAAAGAAACATTCACCCAGTCTGGTAGGATGGGGTGGAGACAGGCAGCCCAACCACGAGGAAGCTCAGCAAGGTGGACTGCATGGGCAAGGCAGGGCTGACTGAACAGGAAACTAACAACTCAAAGCTAGCTGTAAAATACTGTAGGGGCTGCCACAGGGGTAGAAACTCCCAGTCTCACAAGAGAGTTTGTTGGAAAGTGGGGCTAGAGCAGAGCAAGCAAACCTCATTGTTTCCTCTCTGACCCCTCCCCCACAAACAGTGCCACAATGCAGCAAAGAGGGTTGCCTCGCCCAGGGGAATACCTAAAGCCCTGCCCCTTTACAACATAAAAGGTGCAATGAGACAAAGAAATATGGCCCAAATGAAAGACCAGATCAAAACTCCAGAAAAAGAGCTAAGCAATAAGGAGATAGACAACCTATCTGATGCAGAGTTCGAAACAATGGAAATCAGGATGCTCACAGAACTGACTGAGCTTGGTCACAAAATGAAGGAACAAGTGAAGGCTACCCAAAGTGAAATAAAGCAAAACATACAGAGAACCAACAGTGAAGGGAAGGAAACCAGGACTCAAATCAACAATTTGGAATAGAAGGAAGAAAGAAACATTCAACTGGAACAGAATGAAGAAACAAAAATTTAAAAACATGAGGAGAGGCTTAGGAACCTCCAGGACATCTTTAAACATTCCAACATCTGAATCATAGAGGTGCCAGGAGGAGAAGAGGACGAGCAAGAAATTGAAAACTTGTTTGAACAAATAATGAAGGAAAACTTCTCCAATCTGGCAAAGGAAATAGACTTCCAGGAATTCCAAGAAGCCCAAAGAGTCCCAAAGAATTGGACTCAAAGAGGAACACACCAAGGCACATCATCATTAAGTTACCCAAGATTAAAGATAAGGAGATAATCTTAAAAGCAGCAAGAGGAAAGGAGAGAGTTAACTACAAAGGAGTGCCCATCAGACTGTCAGCTGATTTCTCAAAAGAGACCTTGCAGGCAAGAAGGGGCTGGAAAGAAGTATTCCAAGTCATGAAGGACAAGGACCTACATCCAAGATTGCTCTATCCAGCAAAGCTATCACTTAGAATGGAAGGGCAGATAAAGTGCTTCTCAGATAAGGTCAAGTTAAAGGAGTTCATCATTACCAAGCCCTTATTGTATGAAATGTTAAAGGGACTTATCTAAGAAAAAGAAGATAAAAAATATGAACATTAAAATGATAACAAACTCACAACTATCAACAACTGAACCTAAAAAAAGCAAAACAAAAACTAAGCAAACAATTAGAATATGAACAAAATCAGAGAAATGAACATCACGTGGAGGGTTTTCAGTGGGAAGGGGGAGGGGAGAATGTGGGAGAAAGATACAGAGAATAAGAAGCATAGTTGGTAGACATAAAATAGATGGGGAGAGGTTAAGAATAGTATAGGAAACAGAGAAGTCAAGGAACTTATATGTCCAACCCATGGACATGAACTTATGCGGGGAATGCTGGAGGGTTGGGGGTGCAGAGCAGGGGGGAATAGAGGGGAAAATTGGGAAAACTCATAGCATAATCAATAAAATATACTTAAAAACTAAAACTAAAAATAATAAAAAATAAAAATCAAAGTAAGCAAGCAAGAACAGAGACAGAGACATGGATATGAAGAGCATTTTGATGGTTCCAGATGGGAGGGGGTGTGAGGGAATGGATGAATAGGTGAGGGGATTAAGGAGTACAAATATGTATTCACAGAATAGCCACAGGGATGTAAAGTACAGTATAGGAAATGGAGTAGCCAAAGAACTTGTACGCATGACCCAGGGACATTGACAATGGTGTGGGGACTGCCTGAGGAGTGAGTGGTGCTGGGTGGAAGGGGACAAAAGGCAGAAAATCAGGACAACTGTAATAGCATAGTCAATAAAATATAATATAAATAAGTAAATACATGAAATTTTTTTAAAAAAAGAAAAGAAAAAGGGAAACTGCCCAAATGTCCATTAGTGATAGAACTGATTTTAAAAAGTGGACTTTTTATAAAATGGGATATTAAACAACAATGAAAATTAGCTACAGCAATATGTTGCAACACATCTTAGAAATATAACTTTGGAAAAAGAAGTCAGATATTACAGAATAGTAAGTGATTTGAAAGCTCAGAAGCAAGTAAAATAGAATGATTTCTTTCGGGATATTTCCTTAGGAGGTAACTGTAAGGAAAAATAAAGAAATAGAAAAAGAAATGAACACCACAGTCAAGAGATTGGGCTTCTCTAGGGAAAAGGGCAGGTATGAGGGGTCACTGGGGTGCTGGCACTGTTTTCTTTTGTGACTTGGATGAGTGGTTACAAAGATGTTTTATTTTCAATAATTTCTTAATCTGTAAATGTATCTTACATATTTTTCTGTGTTTGTTATTTCATAATAAAAATGTCACAAAAAGAAAAAACCCACCATGATGCAAGGCTCACTGACTGTTTCATTTGGATCTGAGTCCTGCTTAATAAACTAATCAAACTGGCTGACAATTATTACTACCAACAGCTCACAAATGGACATACTAACCTCAAAGAACCAAAGTTAAAACAGTCAGACCACACAGTGCATCAGCTCCTTAACATCCTACCCACAGACTGTCGTTGCAACAAGCCACTTCTACCATACCTGGTGAAGTTCTGCTGCAGAATCGTTCCATATACGGTGGTCACAGCACAGTATTGAGTGATGGGGTATTTGAAGAGTGTCTACAAAGTGAGGAGAGAAAAAATTTTATTTTTGTAGTTAAGATTAAAAATATTGGCCAACTATTAGAACTTTAATTCTGATCTCCTCTCTAGGAGAGCCCATTTATTAATTTGTTCATTACTCCAGTCTACAGATATTGAATATGAATGTGTTTATGGACTGAGAGAGTAGGGTTGATGAAAAATGAGGGACTGATAATACAAGAGAAAAGATGTATTGGATTACAGATGAGTAGAGAGGGGCTCCAATAGAAGAACCTGGGGAAGAACAGGACCCACAGCGGTATGAGGAGGGGCTTGAACTTTAAGAAGTGGAGAGGCATGTCTGCTGAAGCAAAGCAAGGTTGTAGTGAGTGGAGACACAAACAAGCGTTTTCACGAGCAGAGAGGTAATTGGAAGGGTTTTATGCAGGCCACTTCAATTGTCACCATGGTATATGCACAATAACAGCAACTGTAACCAGTTACTGAGTGTTTTTAGGTACAGGCCTCAGGGCTAAGCACTTTACATACTTTGCCTGTATCATCTCAATATTCCCAACAATTTTATGAGGTAGTGACTATTAAAAGTTCCATCGTACAGAGGAGGAGATTAAGGTTCAGAGAGGTAATTAGACCACTAATAAATGTCAAATGTGTGAGAAGAAACTAGAACCTTGGAACATCATATTCCAAGGTCGCTGTTTTTAAACACTTCATTAACTTCACACACACACGCACATGCACATGCACGCACACACACACACACACACACCAGCTGCCTGGCTCTGGAGGAGCCAGGAGACCTGAGCTTGTTCTGGTTGCTTTAATTTTTCAAGTGTATATTCCAGGTGATTCTGATACAATGACTGTTTCAGCGCCTCACAGTTTGAGAAACCCAGAACCTGGGTTATATTAACTAATGGGCTTATATTAACTGGGTTATATTAACTACCTAACTAACTTGTTATATAAACTATTTCTCAGCAGAGTCCAGCTTTTTTTTCCTTTTTGCTGTTTTTTTATTTCTTTTTTTAATATATTTTATTGATTATGCTATTACAGTTGTCCTATTATCCCCCCTTCATTCCCC
>JAPYXV010000754.1:0-14829 GCA_028533065.1 Trachops cirrhosus | reverse complement strand
CCCGTGTTCCCACTGCTGTGCCCACCAGCAGCCTCCCCAGAAGTCCAGTGGGAGCCCCTCCCCCTCCGCTCCGGCTCCAGTTCTGTCTGTGACATGGAAATCCTCTCCTTTGTTGACAGCCTGGCTGAAGTCACGTTTTATCTGCCCTTTTCTGGGAGCCTGTGCCTGGCTATTGGCCAAACCACTAATAATGCCGCAGCTGGCAGTGTGTGGGATGTGTGACCGGCCTGTCCTGTTCCCCTGCCCCAGGAGAGCCCAGCCTCGTGCTCCCCGAGGGCCCCAGCTCTGCACCCTCGTCCGCTGGTCCGCGTCCCCCTTGGCGTGGGCACTCGGTCCCGCGGCTGTGTCTCTTCTGAGCAGCATCCTCATGGTCTTGTCTGGCTGCCTGCCCGCACCCGTCAGGAGGACGCAGTCTTCTGAGTGTTTGCATGTGCCCAGGGGTCCCAGTGGAGGCCCGGGCAGCTCAGGGACCAGGTGTGGCTGTGGGAGGGCAGAGGGATTTGGGGTGCCCAGGCGTCCTGGTGTCCAGGGAATGGTGGACAGCACAGCGCCTGACCTCCTTGGCAGACTGCGGGGCGGGCAGATCCTGCTGTGGTTCCAGCTCACCTTCTACCTTGGGGTCGGGGATCAGAACCATCTGGGTCTCTTCTTTTCAGTAAAGGGTGAGGGACGGTCAAGTGGCCGAGGAGCGCCTGAGAGCGGACTGCCGCCTGCAGGAGGCAGGCACCCCAGCCGGGGTGACAATGTGATACGGTGTTCGGGTGGACTCCGGCCCAGGGGTCCAGGTGGGCGTGGGGCGTGGTTTGCTTAGTGCCTTTTTGGGTAATAGATGCCCGGCCAGCGGCAGGCTCCCCCGTGCTGTAGGTGGGTGAGGAGTTCATCGGGCCGGGCGGGGGGACCTCTGCTCCTTGCTAGCTCTCCAGGAGGGCGTGACCAGGAGGCTGTTAGTGATGGGCTTAGTGGTAAAGTGGCTCTGAGCGGGGCAGCCCTGGGTTCAGTCTGAGACCCACCAGGCACCACCCCGTACACATGGATGGGTGGCGTGTGATGTGGGTAGTTTATACCATCGCCCAGACCTCAATCTCCCCATCTGCAGAATGGGACGACGACAGTGCCTACCTCATGTGTCTGAGAGAATTCCTGTGACGAACTCGGCAGGATGCTTGGCACCTAGTAAGTGCCCAGATGACTTTGGCAGAGTGGTGACGAAGATGAGGGAGCCTCCCGACCTCGTTGCTCAGAAAAGGCCACTTTCCTTTGACATGAGAAGCATTTAGTGGTAATGTGGCTGGGAGAGCACGGGACCCCTCTCCGCTTCCTTCCCTGACCTCCTGGGACTTGGCCTCCTGTGAAGTGGCCTGGGAGTTTCTCTATCAGCCTGCCACAGCTGCCTTCCCTGACCTTGAGGTCGGCGGGGGCGGGGCGGGGGGGTGACCAGCGCACCCCTCATGGGTCATTATGCCTCCCCATTGCCCCCACTCCACCCCTGCTGGCCTGCTGGATGTCTGTTTATGTTTGTGGCTGTCCCCGTGTCCTTTCTGCTGGGGTTGGGCTGCCCACAGAACAGCCAGACAATGGTTACTAAGCAGCGGGGGCTGCCTGGCGGGAGGGATTGGTATCCTGCTGGGCTCCCGTGTCCCTGGGGGGTGGGGAGGGAGGTCTTCCCAGCCGCCTGGTGCCACCCGCCTGCCTCCCACCTTGGGCCTGGCACGCACGCCCCTCTGTCTCCGCGGCTACATAAATCTCGGGACACCCCTGCCCCAGCACCAGTGCACCTGGAGTGTTCACCGTCTAACATTCAGGCCCCGGTTATTCTAGCGCTTGCTGTTGTCCCAGGTGAGCACTAGGCTGCGGGTTATCTCTTGCGAGGGGTCCTAGGTTGTCCGACTTCTTCGGGGAAATGGAAGGCCCTTCTCCACGTTCCTCCCTCGGCACGGTGCGCTGTGTGCCAGAGAGGGCTGTGCTCCGCGTCCCCGCCTGCCCCTGCTTCCTGACCTGGGAGATCGAGTCCTGGGCTGTGGGGGCAGAGGACAGGGCCACCGTGGGGAAGGGGACAGTGCGTCAAAGTGCACCGGGCAGGCATTGAGGACATTTCAGTGCTGACCGGCTGGTTTGGGAAGGACTGGTTGTTGCTTACGCCTCTTCCTGGGGCGGCCGGAGGCCCCTGGTGCCTGGCACGGCCCTTCCCGGCTGACGTTTCCAGACCATCCACCGCCTGCTCCCCGGCAGGCCTGGGGAATGCAAAGGGAGCCCAGCCCAGCCCAGCTCCGCAGCCTCCTCCGTGCCTTCGGAGCCTCCCTCCCTCAGTTTCCTCCTCCCCACTGTGCCCTCCGCCCCTGAGTGCCTGGGACCCCAGCTCAGCAGCCTGCCTCTGGGGCAGGGGTTTTCCTGTGACCATCCCTGGCTTTCCAGAGCCTTTCGAGCCTTCTGTGGGGACAGGGGGTGTGCTGAAACCATGCTCCGCTGTGCAGGCTTGTCAGATTCACCCCCCTCCCCCACCTTCCCCACCCCCATTTTGCTGTCACGTGGCCACCTTTGGCAGGGAGGCGTCTGTGCCAGGCCACCCGACGCTCTTGGTGGGGCCTGGGGCTCTGGGCCTGGCGCCCTCATTTGCCGAGTAAACCTGGTCAGCCACAGACTCTCTCTGAACCTAAGCGTCTGCAATTAGAAAGTGGGAGAGCTTCATGTAAGCTGGGAGACATGCAAATTAGAACCACAAATGAGCTATCTCCTCACACCTGTCAGAATGGCTGTCATCAGTAAATCAACAGACAAGTGCTGGCGAGGATGTGGAGAAAGGGGACCTTTGTGCACTGTTGGTGGGCATGCAGATTGTGCAGCCACGGTGGAAGGCAGTATGGAAGGTCCTCCAAAAATTAAAAATAGAACTGTCATGTGACCCAGCAATCCCACCTCTGGGTATTTATCCGGAGAAATTCAAAGCACTGATCGGAAAAGACAGATGCACCCTGTGTTCGTCGCGACGCTATTTCCAGTAGCCAAGCTCTGTGAGCAGCCAAGGGCCCATCAGCAGACACGTGGAAAGGTGAGCACGCACCATGAAATATTACTCAGCCGTAAAGAAGGAGGAAATCGTAACTTTTGCCACAGCAGGGATGGACCTGGAGGGTATTGTGCCCAGTGAAATAAGTCAGAGAAATACCACATGATTCCACTTACAGGTGGAATCTAAAGAACAAACAAGAAGAGAAACAGACCCCTGGACACAGAGAACAGCTGACAGTCGTCAGGTGGGAGGGGGTTGGGGGCGGGGGTGGGAAAGGCGATGATGGGATTCAGGTGCACAGATCGCCAGTTAGAAAAACACGGGGGTGTGTAGCGCAGCGCGGAAGAGAGTCCATTCTGGGGTGATCCCTGTGTGCGGCGCCAGCTGGGTGTGGGCTCGTGGGGGGAGTCACCCTATAAGGTGTGTGCGTCACGGTGCTGCACAGGTGAGACTAATCTAATACATTGCCGTTTAACTGTAACTGAAAAATTAAAAACATTAAAGCAAGGAAAAGAGGTAAGCTGTAAACTTAGGGAAGACCGTATCAGCTGGTCGACAGGGTCGCTGAGGTTCCAATGAAGGGCCGGGGTAAACGAGCTTCGTGTCTGTAAACCTTTCAGAGTCACAGGGCCGTTCCTTGTATCTGGGCGCAAACCCTGCCCCCTCCCCCACACGGCGAGCTCCAAGGACATGGGTGCTTCATCCCGTAGTGAGGTGCCCCTCTCCCGCCCCCTCCCCCTGCCCGCCCAGGTGCACCTGGCCCCTTGGCTTCTGAGTGGAGGGCTGCGGGATTCGGGGAGGGCCCCCACGCAGGGAGGCCGAGTGTCATGGGTCAGCTGTCCCTCGGTGACATTGGACTTGCACGTTCTAAGTCTTGGTGGCCTAGTTTGGTCCTGCAGTGCCGCCACTGAGCAGTGTGACCCTGGGAGCCAGCTTCTCGTCTTGTCCCCACAGTCCTGCCGCCAGCTGGGATGCAGCTTCTCAGACCCGGAGGCTGCAGCAGGACTGGGGCGGGCAGGTTGTGGGAGGGGGTAGGAGTGATGGGAGTTCCTGGGGGCCGGGGACCCGGGACAGAGTCCCCAAGCGGCCGCAGTTTAGTTTGACCCGGCTCTCTTTGGCAAAGCAGCTGGGGGGACAGTGCGGTCAGTGGCCCGTGACTAACGCTGCGTGCCGCTGCTTGGCTGCGTGCTCAGGGGCCCGAGGCCGCCCCGGGGTCGCGTCCGTTTCCCCCACTTCTTTGGGGCTGGTCCCCGGGGGCCGTTGTGGCCCCTGCCGCCTGGATTCCCGGCAGTTCCCGGGCATGCCGCGGACAAGGGCACATTCCTCACTGACCGTTTTCTCCTGCCTCTGCCCCCCACCCTGTCCATCCTCCCGCTAAGCTGGCTCAGTCTGTCCGGAAGGCCTCAGGTTGGCTGCCTGCCCATCTTTCTGTAAGGGCGATTTAATTTGGAGGGTCACTGAGGGGACTTAACAGGCTGGACATTGTTCCTGGTGTCGTGAGATGGGCCTGGACGAACCAGCAGCCAGCCGCTGCCTTACATTCCTGGTGGTCTTAACCAGACACTCTCCACCACTGGCCTGAGCCAGGCACCGTGCAGGGGTTAGCGCACACAGCAGAGGGGTCCCTGCCCTCAGAGAGCCAGGTGATGGAGGCCAGTTGGGAAGAGATGACATGCTGAGACAAGAATTAAAAAGGGCTCAAGGTGCTGATGCAAAGGAGCAGGTAGCTGGAGAGCATGTAGCCTCTGTGGGGGCAATCCCAGAAGGCTCCTTGGAGGAGGGGGCCTCAGAAGGTGCTGACTTTCCTGCTGAACCCCATCCAGGGATGCACCTGTCTAGCTGCAGAGTGGGCCCAGGCAGGTGGGGAGAGTCCTGGTGGTGGTGGTGGGGGGACGTGGGGCGGAGGAGTTGCTTCCTGGGTAAGGGGAGGCAGCGTGCAGAGCTAAAAGGCCTCTAACTGGCAAACTCCTTCATTTCCAAGAAAGAATAAAACAGAAAACTCCTCATGCTCACCGATGGAAGATGGAGGCTCTAGTGCCCGAGGAGGGAGCATGAGTGGGTCCAGCCCCCAGGGAGGGCGATCTGGTGACATTTAGAGAATTGCGGAGACATGCCCCCTTTGGCTCAGCAGTCCCCCTGCGGGGGACTTGTTCCCCCCAGGTGCAGGTGGTGGACGCTCAGGCCCCTCACTGCCCCAGCGCTTGTGACGGCCATGCTTGCAGACAGCCCAGGGTCCTCTGCCAACGGCGGGTGCCTGCCACCCCAGTGTCTCTGGGGGCCGTCCTCAGAGGGAGGGTGCAGCTCCAGCAGCTCGTCTGGCTGTGTCCAGGAGAGGCACAGCCCGCCTGCTCCTGCGTGGGCCCCCACAGGACCCCGTGCCCACGGAAACTGGGCTGGGGATGCTGGCACGTGGGGGCGGGGGACCCACGGGAGGGGGTGCTGGGCGCCTGCCGGCAGGCAGCACTGCACTGTGCCTTCTGCCCGCATGGGAGCGGGGGGCACCTCCCTGCCGGGCCTCTCACCCTCATTTCATCCCGGCGCCTCACAGATGCAGAGGGACCGCTGAATTCCCTGGTGGTTCTGCCCCTCCCCTGGGGGGCGCATCTGCCCCAGCTGCAACAGTGGCCATGCCCTGAGCTGCCTGCGTCTGAGGGCTGGGGACCAGGGGCAGGGGTGAACAGGCGGCTTGGGCCGGGTCCCTGGTGTCCTGCCCACAGCCCTGCTGGGGCCCGACAGAATGAGCGATTGGCTTGAAGAGGCCGCTGGCCACGCCGCGCCATCTGGCGGGGCTATTGTGGACCACACAAAGGATGGAGCCTGGCAGGGCAGGGGCCGCCGGGGAGCGGACGGACTAGCGGCGGAGGACGCTGGCCTCCCGGCACGCACCACGCTGGCACATTTGCTCCCCTGCGGCCTGGGCTTCAGAGCCGAGCTCTGGTTCATCGCTTCTGGACAGGAGCAAGGGGCGGCTCCCTCCCCCCGAGTCTCTGGCTAGAATGCTTTAAACAACTCTGGCTCTGAGCTGATTTATGGCTCTGCTCAGATGCAAAGGCACTTTTATGTAGTGGGTAATTAAGTGGCATTATGGATGGCCGAGAGTAAGTGGCCGCTGTTTTAATAATTAAAATAAGTGACCCCTTGACTGCTCCCCAGCTCGGTGCTGGTTTCTCTCAGTGTCAGGACCCCGGAGAGAGGCAAGCCCTAGGTGTGTGAGTGTGTGCCTACCTGTGTGCGTGTGTGGGTGTGCATATGGTGTGTGTGGCAGTGGGGGCGGGGTGGGGATGAGGTGGCTCCTTCCTGATCTCTGGTTCCCAGGGCCGTTCTCGGGCACACATGTCCCCCTGGGGCTGGCAGAGCCCAGTCCTGGATAAACCTTTTTTCCCCCCTTGAGTCTGGCTGACCCAGGTGGGTCGTCTCCCAGGGCAAGCGGCCCTGGGTCTCACCCCAGCTCCTGTGCCACAGCCTCCTCGGGGGCTGGCCCAGCCCGTCTGATCACGTGGCTTGCCCACCTGTGCGCCTGCTCCCAGGGGGACGTCACTTCCCTTCGATGGCTGAGAGGCACTGGGCGGGCACTGGGAGAGGCTCGTGGAGGTGCCTCTGCCCTCTGGTCAGAATGACAGTAGGGATGCTAGAGCAGGGGCAAAGTCAAGGGCAGCAGAGATGAGTTGGGAGCAGGACCCGAGGCCTGGGGGGGACCTGGCCCCCGGCCGGCCGGTGCATCTCTGGCTCCGTACATCTGCCTGTTCACGGCTGCCCAGGCCTGGGGGCAGCGGGCCAGCCTGCTGGGGAGTGTCATTTTCTCCTGCCCAAACTGTACCATTGTCTTCTGGAACGGGGGCCTTCCCCAGGAGCCAGGGACCGTGGTGCAACGCATCCTCACCCTTGTGGGGCTGGCTCTGGGCAGGGTGCTGGCTGGGCATTTCTGGGGAAGGATGGAGATGAAGGGAGCAAGAGGCCGGGCCAGGGGCTCTGTGCCGAGGTCCTCGAGTGGGTGGCCCTGGCAGAGGGGAGAGGAGGGAGTGGAAAGGTCACCGGGGTCAGGCACTGTGTCAGGCTGCCACACACTGTCCTATGAAGTGAATTTCATGTAACCTCACCAGCCCTGCGGCAAAATGATTCTTCCACGGTTGGGAAAGTGCCGACTCAGGGATGGTCAGGTGCCAAAGTCCCAAGGCGGGGACAGGTGCTAAGTCCCCTCTGTCCTGCCCTCCGTTTTCACTCCATCCGTGCATCCTTCCCTTCTCCCCACTGATGTTTCTGTGGCCTCAGTGTATGCTGGAGCTTGCGGGTCTCCAGGCTGGGTGGACTCCCCACCACCTCTGGTCCCCGCCCAGCTCAGATTCCCATCGTGGAGCCCTCAGCCTGGGAGTGCCAGTCCCCAACTGTGCCCGTGTGACCAGCCACGCAGCTCCCTCATCCGGGCCTCGGTAGTCCTTCTGGAATCCCGGGAGTGTCCAAGGCAACTTCTTGACTCTTCGGGGCCTGGTGTGGACATGCTGGGATGTGGGGGTGGGGCGGGGCAGAGGGAGTCCGAGGGATGGGGAACTAGGGAGGGCCTGCAAGTGGGGCCTGCTGCCCTGGCACAGCCCAGTCCTCAGAGGGCGTGTGGTGCAGCCCCCAGCTGTGGGCGCCACCCCCGTCTGTGGGCAGCACCCCCGTCTGTGGGCACCCCTCCGGTCCCCTGCCCTTTGCTGTGGGAGCTCCAGGGCCGGCCTTTGTCGTCGGAACCTGAGTCCAGGGCCCCGCACGGAGGCAGTGCCCACGGAGCTTCTGTGCCTGGGTCTTCCCCTGGTGGGACAGCTGTGGGCCCCGGGGCTCCGGGGTTGGAAGCTGTTAGGAGGCCTGGCAGCCCCGGGCCTCTTCCCCACCGACCGCCTTTTCAAGCCCAGTGAATGGAGCGCTGCCAGTGCGCTTTGGTTGCCGGAGTAACTCGCCCAAGCTCGTGCCGTCCCGAGCTCAGATCCAGACACGCCGGGGCGCAGTTCTGCCTATCACAGCAGAGGCAGAGTGGGAAGGTTACCCTCGGCCACGGCTGCTTCTCCAGGGGACCTCGGCGGGCACGGCCTCCTGATGCCACGCGTGAGCCTCAGGCCTGAGCCCCACCTCCTGTCAGGGAATGGTGGCGCCTGCTCACCCAGGAGGACGGCCCAGGCCACCTGTCCCCCACCCTCCCCATCCGTGTGACCCCTGAATTTGGAGGCTGGGTGGGGGTTGCCCTAAAAGACCAGTGCCCAGAGCCAGGAGGCGTGAAATAAGCCTTCCTTCCTCCAAAGGGAGGCCTCCTCTCCTCTCGTGCTTGGGGGCTCAGGCCCAGGCTCCCGGGTCCCCCTGCCCCGACTTCGGGTCTGGGGTGGGCTCCTCTCACATCTGCCTCTCCAGAGGCTCTTCTGGCCTGGGGCCCGAGGGGACCACAGCCGTCTCGGGCTATCAGCCTGTCGGGAGGCCTGGACACAATAGCTGCGTGGTAACTGCCCGTCTCTGGGACGTCAGCCCTGTCACGTCTGCGTGCAGCAGAACCTCGATGCCCTGTGGGGAGCTTGGCACTCCACGGCGCTTGGGCTCTGTGGAAAGAGCAGCGCCCCCGCTTGGCGAACATGGCCTTTCCCCAGGAGATGGGTAAGGAGGGCAGGGGAGTCTGCCCTGGTGTCTGGCCCGGGCGTGGTCGGCTCTTTGAGGATCAGGCTGTGTGGGCCTCAGGGTGGGAGGGCCTCGCCTGGAGCTGAGAACCAGGGCAGAGACCCTCTGGCCCAGGGCACTGTGCAGGCCCGGGCCACACAGCCCGGGGGCGGGGGCGGGGCGGGCCGGCCTGAGATGGTGCGTCTATGTGAGTGAGTTGTCCTGGCTGGACGGAGGGCTCTGGCCTGTGGCTGCAGCAGGACGTGGTCAGCAGAGGTGGCTCTGGGGAGCATGGCTGTCTCCCCACAAAGCTCTTTGGCCCGGGGCTTGGGGAGCAGTTGGCCCTTCCACTGCAGCTGGAATGCCCCCGGGGCCGGTGGTCGGTGGGCAGGTCCTGGGCTGGGCAGGGGCCGGGCTTCTCACCCTGGCTCTGCGACTCCCTGGGGGGTTCGTGGGGTTCAAGCCCTCTCTGGACCTCGGCTCCCTCCCGCAGACGGGGCCTCAGGCTCCGTGGGCTCCAGCATCAGGGTAGAGCTGGGCTGTGGCTGTCGATTGACCGGACTGTGCCCGTCTGGGGCCGGTGGGGGTGTGCGACCAGCACAATGGCCACTTTCCTGCCAGTGCGACCTTTCTCCAGGCTGTGGGATGGGGTGGTGGGAGGGGCCTGCTGTGGGTGACTGGACTCCTCCCTGGGCCCTCTGAGGGCAGGCCTTTCCTTTGAACCCTCATTCAACGGCATCTGAACGTCCCCGTGGAAAGGGCCTGGCCAGGGCCCGCTGGATGTCTCTGAAGCAGGAAGCTTTGCAGAAGCAGAAAGGACACCAGAGCTCGCATGTCACCCCGGCCCCCCGACCCGGCTCCGAAGGCCTTTCCCCGAGATGGAACCGGTCGTTTTCTCCCTGGACACGCGCGTTTGGGCTGCTGGCCATCTCCGTGGGCACTTAACGTGGACTCTGAGTTTTTCACTCAGTGTCACATCAGACGCTTTTTTCCCCAGTCTTCCGAAACCTCGTCAGTGAAGCCTCCCTCCGAGTGGGCTACCCAGAATGTCCGTGACAGCCACTCTCCCCTTGGTCGGACGGTCTCCCGGGGTAACAGGCAGCTCCCTTTTGTTCACGGCCGTGTTCTTGGTCAGCGGGACCTCTGGCTGGGTCGGGGGGGGGGAGGGCTCTGAGGTAGCTCTGTGGAAGTCACTCTGGGAAACAGAGCGAAATGCCGCTCAGGACGGCCCCTGTCGGCGGTGAGACAGGGCGACTACGCTTTGCTCCACACCTTCCCATTTGGAGCCTTAAAAATCTGGTAGAAGGTGTCTTTGTGGCTCAGTGCTGCTGTAACCAATGACCAAGACTAGGGGACAGGGCTTAAAACAACAGAAACTTGTTCTCTCTGAGGTCTGGAGGCCGGAAGTCCGAAGCCAAGGGGTTGGTGGCAGGGTCCGTCCCTCTGCAGGCTCTAAGGGGGAGGCAGGAGCCTGCCTTGTGTCTTCCTGCTTCGGGAGCCGCCGGCTGTCCTTGGCGCTCCTTGGCTTGTGGCTGCATCACCGCGTCTCCGCCTCCATCTCCACGTGGGTCTTCCCCTGTGTGTCGCTGCGTCCTTTTCTGTCTCGTATAGGGACACTCGCACGGGCTCAGGGCCCTTCCTAATCCAGAACGATCGCAGCAGGATCCTGACCTCGATCACACCTGCTAGGACCCTTACCCAGAGAAGGTCACGTTCTGAGGTCGTTCTGAAGGTCACGCGGCTCCTCCGGCTGCAGAGCAACCCGCTGTGCGTGATCCTCTCTACCTGGGGAGCAAAGGGCGCGGGACAGATGCTCAGAAAGCTGGGGTGACAGTCCGGCTGCTGGTCAGGGTTCGGAGCCAGGTCTGAAGCTGTCTCCCCGCTGTCTACAGAGTGACCTGCCATCGGCCGCCTCTGGAGGCCTCATAGTGCAGGGTGACCCTGAAACACCACGGAGGCTGCCCACGCTGTCCTGGTGCTGACTTCCACGGCTGCCTCCCGTGGGCTCAGAGGCTGGTTTTTTTGTTTTTCCGTAAGATTGAACGGGAAAGGCATTTTCTCCTGTGATGTTATCTCCCTGACGTGTTATGCTTGGAAGGATGTGCACTGAGACACCGTAACACTTAAATGCCTGCGGTGAGAGGAGAGGAAGAGACTGCTCGTTTCAGCTGGCCTTCGCCTCGGGCGTCGGTGCGGGAGGCGCGTTGGGTTCATCTGATGGGGCCACTGGAGGCATCTCCGCGGCACATCATCGGGGTGGGCAGGACGCGGCCCCGGCGGCCCCTGCGGCCCCGCTCCGGACCAGTGTCTCTGCCTGGCCCTGAGCGCCACCCAGCCAAGAGCCCCTTGCTCGTGGCTGATTTCACATCTTTGGGCTGATAGTTAAAGAAGGACCCAGATGACCCTTGTATTGCACCTGGGGAAACTCAGCACAGGCGGGGAGAGCCACTAGCGCACCTGTCCAGGGTCACTGAGCGAGCCAGGTGGTGGCTGAGGGTCCAGCGCCTCCCAGGCAGCCGGTGTGGCTGGGTTGCAGCAGGCGGGCATCCCGGGCCCACGTGCTCTGCTGGGCCTGAGGGTGCGTGGGCCATGGGCTCCCCTCCCAGCTGCACCACTGTCCGGGCCTCAGGTTCCCCACCTGAGAGTGGAAATAACGGCACCTGTCTCAGGGCTATGTGAGCATCAGGTAACAGGCCTGTGGCTTCCCACCAGTTTCTGGAAATGGGGGGCAAGGTGTTTTTCATCTTTTACTTTATTTTTTTTTTGGAGTGAGTTTAAAGTGGCAGAAACGTGGCCAGAACAACACAAGATCTTTGGTGGCTTTGTCCTCGCTTTGCCACTTTGCCAGGAGTTTTTGCCTCGTTGCTTTCTCGGTGTGTGGACTACGTGGTTCTTCCCGATGCATTTGAGAGAAGTTGGAGCTAACTCTGTGGTTGCCTCTCGTGCACCCTCTACTGGGGACCTGGCCTGAAACCCAGGCACGTGCCCTGAGTGGGAATCGAACCGGTGATCCTTTGATTCGCAGACTGGCACTCAATCCACTGAGCCACACCAGCCAGGGCCAATTCCTTGTTCTTAAGATCAAGGACTGTCACATGGTGACAGCACAGTAGTCAACATCAGGAAATTGGGCTCCAACACCAGGCTTGTCCTGTCACGGTGCTTCAGAGACTGACTTTTGGGTCCAGGATTTAGCCCGGGGCCGCACTCTGCGCCCTCTCTGGAACCTTCTCACTCGGAGCCATCGGCCCCTCCTCCTTTGTCCGTGTGTCCATGCTTTGTAAGAATGCAGACCAGCCACACGTGGGCCCTGTCTGGCGGGGCCCCACGGTGGCGGGAAAGGCCCAGAGGGCAGGCGGTGTCGGTGACATGTCCTGGCACAAGGCACCGGGTGTCTGCTTGTCTTGGGAGCAGACGAGGTGGCACTGCCCTGTCGTTAATCAGTAACCTGCGGGGGGCACTTCGAGACTGTGTAGGTGTGCTGTGCCCTGGGACACCCCGGCCGGGTCAGCTCCCGAGGCTGATGGGGACTTTCTGTTGTCCTCTGGCCCTAGACACCTGGCACTCGGCTCTGCACAGAGGGGCCTCCCCCCACCCCACCCTCACTGGCCTGTGTGAGCACGTGGCTTTTTTCTTTATTGGTGGGGACCTGAGGCGTCTTGTTTTCTCCATGGGGGTGTAACCCCTGGCTGTCCTTATCACTGAGCTGTCACTTTGCCCGGGGCAAACAGCTGGCTGTGCACCCGGAGGAAAAGGCACTGAGGGTTTGCCGAGAACCCTTCTGGGGCCATGCAGGCCCTGGGGCAGGGCTCCTGCTCTCCTCCCAGCCAAGCCTCCGATGGAGCCTTGGGCGGAGTTGGCGAACACCTTGGAGTCCCCGGTTCACCCTGATGTTGGAAGGACAGGCTGGGACGGGCCAGCCTTTAAGACCCCGTTTCCCAACCCCCGCAGTCCCCATGGGGTCCCCTCCCAGGCCTTGTGCTGTCCTCCGCTGAGGCCAGGAGTTGTCCGTGGGGCAGTTCCAGGTGGCCGGCCACCGCCCGTCACCTGTGGGGGTGATGAGACAGGGCGGCTCCCTGTCGCCCACCTGCCCCGTGGCGCTCGCGTCCCCGTGGCGCTCCTCCGGCAGGCGCTCCTCGGCGGGACCCAGGCCTGTTTGTTCTCGTTGGGAACCGAGCAGTGACCTCATCCTGGCACGGCTCTGCCGACCTTCGGGTCTGTTCTCGTTCATACTTTTCTTAAAGAAACACAGCTGCGTCGGGCAGGTGTGGCGGTGTGCTGCAGTGACGGACGTGTGCCCGCTGTGCCCACCGCCCGCCTGTGTCCACCACGCCCACCTGGGCCCACCTCGGAGGCTCTCAACTGTACCTCACCGGACCGAGGACCGTTCTGGGCCCCAGAGAGGGCAGGGGACCTGCCCAGAGTCACATGGCGGGTGGTGGCGGGGTGACTTTGAGACCAGGCCCCTGGTACACCCATGCCACACCCTCCCACAGGTGCCAGTGTGCCCTTTCCAAGGGCCAGTTCACCGGCCACCTCTCGGAGCCTGAGGCAGCGGGGGTTGATCCTGGGGACAGGGCTCACGGTCCCTGCACTGTCCTGGCGCAGGGCTCCAAGGTGTGAGGGCAGTGAGTGGGGTTGTGAGGGTCGCCGACCTTCTCCAGGTGCCAGCCCTGCAGGGCCTCGGGGGGCGCGTAGACCCAGCAGAGAGGTCCTCATGGCTCTGGGTCCAGCCCGCTCAGGTGTGGGGCTCCCTGCTTGGGGGTGGGGGCTGGGTGTCCCCTGCAGTGGAGGCTTGGCCAGAGGCACCACGGGGAGCTCTGTGTGGGGGGGCAACCTCTGGCACCTTCAGATGGCAGGTGGGGGTGGGGGCACTGAGTGGAGGGAGGGGGAGGAGCGAGGCTGCGGAGGCCGCCCCTGGGGAGTTTAGGCGGGAGAGCAGCAGGGACAGCAGGTGGAGCAGGACCCCGCCGGCAGCAGTGACGCTGAGGGCCCCGTGAGGCACCCTGCTCAGGTGCTTGGGCTTGTGAAGGTTCTGGAAGGACCTGTGAGAGAATTGCTAAATGCTCTCCCCCACCCAAATTCCCGAGCTGCGGGGGCCTGGCCTGGGTGTCCCCAGACCCTCCCTCAGCTCAGTGAGGCTCCGGGATGTTCAGTCACCGGTGCGAGGTCACACAGCGGTAGCCACAGAGGGGCCCCGTGGACCCCAGGCTCCCTTGCTGACCTCTTACTCTGGCCCTGGGTCCTTCTGCCGTGAAAATCATACCCCGGCCCATCCTCGGCGGCTGGGGGTGACCAAGTGCCTGGCCAGCAGGAAAGCAGGCTCCCGGCCTGCCAGTCCTGTTTTGGGCCACCCACTGTCACGATGGGAAGTGAAGGGTGCCCAAGCCCTGCCTGAGTGAGTTAGGTGATCTTTGAGCCCCGGAAAGGGACTCAAGGATCCGTGGGTCCAAAAGGCAGTTTCAGCTGGATTGACTGGGCGAATGGTAACCCTGACCTGAGGGGCATTCAGCCGAGCCTGCAAGGGACGGCAGGACAGGAGTGCGGCCGGGCAAGCCGGCAGCCCCCCGCATCCCAGACACCGGCCCCCAACAGTTCCCATGCCTGCCACCCTGTAGTGCTCTTCTGCAAGGGCCTGGTGCGTCCTCACTGGACTGAGGGGACGCTGAGGCTCTGGTGGGGACACTCCTGTCTGGCACACTTGGCCAGACCTGCTGACTCCACACCCAGGCGCTCTCTGCAGGGTGGGGGCAGACTCTGCCCGCCTCCTCCCTGCTAGCTTTGGGGGACCTGACTCACCGGAGCCAGCCTCTCAGTCCCCAGGATGACCTCAGGTGGACACACAGGTGTCAGCTTTCTCAGTGGTTGGGTGAGGTAGCACACCTAGGGGGTAGCCCAGGTTCTGCCTACCCACCCTTCCCTCTCCCAGCTGCAAGGTCCCAGCCTGATGGGCTGGGGGCGGGCTATTGGGACGCAGACTCCTCTGGCCTGGCGGGAGCTTTGCCCTTCCCTGAGCCTCTCACCTGGCCCCCCAGCTCCGGGTGTTGCTACTACCCTTGCAGGATTCAGATCAGACCCCAGGTGACCTGTGACCAAGGACGCCCTCCACGTGGGGCCTGGGTGTGGCCTGGGTGTGTGCAGGCTGGAGTCATTTCTCCTTCCTTCCTTCCTGCCTTCCTTCCTGCCTTCCTTCCTTCCTTCCTTCC
>JAPYXV010000753.1:0-14839 GCA_028533065.1 Trachops cirrhosus | reverse complement strand
GACTGTCAGCTGATTTCTCAATGGAGACCTTGCAGGCAAGAAGGGGCTGTAAAGAAGTATTCCAAGTCATGAAAGACAAGGACCTACATCCCAGATTGCTCTATCCAGCAAAGCTTTCCTTTAGAATGGAAGGGCAGATAAAGTGTTCCTCAGATAAGTTCAAGTTAAAGGAGTTCATCATCACCAAGCTCTTATTACATGAAATGTTAAAGGGACTTATCTAAGAAAAAGAAGATAAAAACACATGTATAGTAAAAAGACAGCAAAGTCACAATTATTAACAACCCCACCTAAAACAAAAACAAAACCAACTAAGCAAACAACTAGAACAGGAACAGAACCACAGAAATGGAGAACACATGGAGGGTTAGCAACAGGGGAGTGGGAGGAGGAGGGGGGAAGGTATGAAGAATAAGTAGCATAGATGGTAGGTAGAAAATAGACAGGGGGAGGGCAAGAATAGTAGGGGAAATGTAGAAGCTAAAGAAGGTATGACACAAGGACATGAACTAAAGGGGGAGAATGTGGGTGGGAGATGGTGTGCAGGGTGGAGGGGAGTGAAAGGGGGGTAATGGGACAACTGTAATAGCATAATCAATAAAATACATTAAAAAAGAAGCATAAATGGTAGGTACAAAATAGACAGGGGATGTTAAGAACAGTATAGGAAATGGAGAAGACAAATAACTTACATGCACGACCCATGGTGGGATTGCTGGAGGAAACAGGGATTCCTGGTGGAGGGGGACAAAGGGATAATATTGCAACAACTGTAAGAGCATCATCAATAAAAATATTTAAATTTTTTTTTCAGTTTAGAGACTAGCCCTGAGAAGAACATTCAAAGTTGAAGGGTAAGGTTTCTTAGCACCATAAATTCAGTTATCTACTAGACAAGTTGACTCCAGAGGAAAAGGAGCAGGGATATGCTGCACTGAATGTTACTTTAGAATCAAATAAGAATGATTCATCATCAGGGATTTTTGATTGAAATCTCTGAATGTTACTGTGAAAGGTGTAGAGATTCCCTGAACTTAGAAGAGGGGATTTTTTTCCTTGAGCTGTAAATTACAGAAATTACATATATGTACATAATTTAATTCCCACAGCTATTTTTGCAGAATAGATATGAAAATTAAATGTCAATCAGCTTTAAAAGAGTAGTATCCCCTTGGTAGATTTAGAGAATGAGGATGTGAGAGCATAAGTGACATCCCCAAGTTGTCAGAGCTGGCAACTTTTGGGGCTGGGATTTGAACCTTGACCATCTGAGAAATATCTTTGTACTGATTGTGCCAAACAGCAACCATGAAGCGTCTGACAAGATGCTTTGTGAAGAGCAGGCACTTGGTCAGTGTTAATTTCTTTATGTATATTGTGGGGGAATCGTGGGGAGTGTCTTGGGAATGATTCTTCAATTAGACAATGATACTAAAACCAATAAAACAGACAAGACTTATTGGTGTGCAAGACCCAGAATGTTGTACACATATTACATCACGGAATTAGCTCTTGCCAGTTTCAAATGTCTTAATATTTATGGGCTTGACCATTTGGGTTGCCAGTTTTGGTTTGACAGGTGTCTTTGCTGTGAAAGTGAGAAGGTACAAATTTATGTCAATGTTAGGTAAACAGACCCCAGTCAGACTGTGAGGTTCCCAAAGTTTGTGTGTGAGAGCGCCCTCTTCTGGTCTGGAACTTGTCCTGGGTGTTCTCTTCCTTAAGCCTCTCACTTTCTAGATCCTCACTGTTGGAATGACTATGAAAGTTAAAGAATAACGTTCTTTTGGCATTTTAAAAGGAGGACAGCTTTAAACTAATGGATGGTGGTAGAATTCCAGGCATGAGCATGCAAATTGGGGAAACTTTTGGAGGTCTGGGACCTCCCTCGTATCTAGAATGTATGTCACTTCCTAATTCTTTGGGTAGGAGTTGAGAGCAAGAAATCTCCTGAGGAACTTTTCCTTTTTCTAATTTCTCTTCCTGGGAGCAAAACTGGAAACATTGGTTAGGATACATATCAGAAGAGCAGAAGAGAAGGGGAGGAATTTGGGTTGAATTTGTAGAAAGGCAGAGAGACTGCAGTTATACATGGAGGAGAAATGCTACCAAAAAAAGCTTCTGTCCTCTGGTGGAGCCTTATGTCCCCAGGGCTCTTAAATAAGACTGGACAGTACAAACACAGAGAAAATTCTGGCTGACTTCACCTTCTCCCTCCCATCTCTGGCCAGTCTGTTCTTTAACTACTGTATATTTGGTTTTATTCTGCTTTGAATGCAGTCTAATCAGGCACATGTAGCCCCTTTCAGTCTGCAAGTTGCTGTATGATGAGACTGGGAGAATAAACTGGAAGTGTTTGTGGGCAGACACTTGAAATGAGGAGATAAAATGAGACTGGGGGTCAGTGTAATCTCTAAGAAACTCGTTTCTAGTGCCTGTGAGCATCGATTTTTTTGGACAGTAGAGAAAGGGTTTTCAATATTTATGGTTAGGTGTGTGTTTAGGGAAATGGTTTTCTATAGCCTTGCTGAAGAATCACCTCATTTACTGCTTGAGTGTGTTTGTGAAGGAAGCATTTGCAAAATCCAAGTTTGTAAGTTAATCACTCTCTGGGTGTAAAGAATACATCCTCCTCATTTAAATTTTCTAGAGGCGGAGATCATCTACATCCCAGTGGTCAGACCCTGAGAGTCCCCAGGGTTGCTCCAGCTCAGGGTTCTCCTTTGTGGTCTGTGAGGAAGACACACAGGAACATCTGGAATCCAGGGCACAAGATAAACACTTGTTCATCTTAAATTCTGCCCTTTTCACCTCCTCCTGTCCTTTCACAAATAACCTGTCAGCACAGAGAATCTCACAGTTCCTGAGTTTCTATTGTTTACCAAGTGTGTGCTGGACATTTTGCCTAAGTTAATATATTAAATCCCCTGGGTGACCCATTTGCAGACGAGGTGATGGGCACTAACACTCATAATGTAGAGGGACACTTTGCACCACAGTCCTCAAATCATGGGCCCATCCTCTCTTCACACCACACATTGCAACCTCTCCCTCAGGTGAAGGATCACAAAGTGCACATACTTTTCCTGGAATACTTTAGTTTTCTTTCACTGAAAATGTACACTTATTTTTAAAAATTATATTTGATTGATTATGCTATTACAGTTGTCCTGAATTTTCCCCCCTTGCTCCCCTCCACCCAGCACCCCCCACTCCCTCAGGCCATCCCCCTACCATTGTTCATGTCCATGGGTCATCACATAAATTCTTTGGCTACTCCATTTCCTGTACTTGCACTTTACATCCCATCACTATTCTGTAACTACCTATCTGTGCTTCTTCATCCCCTCACCTCTTTACCCCTTCCTCCACACCCCTATCCCATCTGGCAACCATCAAAACACTCTCTGTAGTCATGATTCTGTCTCTGTTCTTGTTTGCTTAGTTTGTTTTTTAAATTCAACTATTGATAGATATGTATTTCTGCCAGTTTATTGTTCATAGTTTTGATCTTATTTTTCTTAATTAAGTCCCTTTAACATTTCATATAAAAATGGCTTGGTGATGATCAACTCCTTTAATTTTTTCTTGTCTGGGAAGCTCTTTATCTTCCCTTTGATTCTAAATGATAGCTTTGCTTTGTAGAGCAATCTTGGCTGTAGGTCCCTGCTTTTCATGACTTTGAATATTTCTTGCCAATCCCTTCTTGCCTGCAAAGTTTCTTTTGAGAAATCAGCTTATTGTCTTATGGGAACTCTCCTGTAGGTACCTAACTGCTTTTCTCTTGCTACTTTTAAGATTCTCTCTTTATCTTTAACCTTTGGCATTTTAATTAGGATGTGCCCTGGAGCGGGCCTCTTTGCATCCATCTTGTTTGGTACTGTCCGTGCTTCCTGAAGGGAATAGACATGCAAGTCCAGGAAAATGTGCACTTATGTAGCACTACGTAGCACAGGAATGGAGAATATCTTTCCTATGGAGGATCCACATGTGTAATCCTTTAAAATCAAGAGAGGATTATAGACTCATAGAAAAGCACCTACCAGTTAAACATGCCATTAAAATTTTATACATAAATATAAAATGTATCTAAATTAAAATGAAGTTAAATCAATTTAATATACATTTTAATTTAATGTAATATAAAAACTTTAATTCATTTGCTTCATAAACATAGTCTACCACATGTCACATGCACATTTTCCAGGTTAAACATCTGTATTTTAATTTTTTTATGTTTTGTTTGCCATAGGGATTTTAACACTATTGTAGTCATTCCTGTTCTTTTTTCTTTTTGGTTTTGCTTTTAGCATTAAGTTTACAAAGATCTTTTCTATTCCAAGTATACATGTATATTTACCCATATTTTCTAATGACCATATAAAGGACATAAAACTTCACTTATTTGCAACGTGCTTTATTTTGTGTAATGCCTGCATATTTGAAGTCATGCTAAAATAGTTTAAACTAGAAAGAGTAAACATTAATACGTGGAAAACTGTTTTAAAAAACTTCATTGATTTTTAGAGAGAGGGGAAGGAAGAAGGGAAAAAAAAGAGGGAGAGAAATTTTGATGTGAGAGAGAAATATCGATTGGTTGCCTCTAGTACACGCCCTAACCAGGGATCGAGTCTGCAACCTAGGCATGTGCCCTGACCAGGAGTCGAAATGGTGACCTTCGCTCTGTGGGACAATGCTCCAATGACCTGGGCACACCAGTGAGGGCACAAGTGGAAAACTTTTTAATCTCTGCTTTAAAACTTTATTGAAATATGTTCTAGAAAGTGTTTCTGGTAAAATTGAGTTTGTAAATATTTTGTAAGATCACTTTATATTTTAACCAGGTTAAGTCGGCTTCTAATTTCTAAGGGGGAAGAGCTAAATTTCAGAGGTGGAAGATTTCTGAATGAGAAGGTAAAGCTAATTTTCACAGAGTTTTTGGGGTTTTTTTTCTGTGAAGAATGGACTTGTGAAACAGTGGTCTCTTTTTTTCTGTTTTCTATGGTTTGAAAGGAGGAGGTTGAAGAAGCCTCAGGACAGCTTCACTCTTGCATATTCAACAGACCTACACTAACGGGAGAGTGAATGTGCTGGGAGGGGAGGACAGAGCCACAAAGGAATGAGAGAGGGATGCACCAGCAGCAATGGTGCTGGACAACCCACTGCAAGTGTCTGCCATGAAGGAGTGCTGACTTGGAGGTGACAGCCTGAGGTCTAGCTCCCTGAGATGATGGCAAATAATAGTGAATGTGGGGCTGCAGGGGCTAATCCATTCAAGTGCAGAAACGAAGACTTTGTAGGAGCGTTGGGTTCAGGTAGATGAGAGCGAGAGGAACTCAGGGTGTGTTGATCAAAAGGAACACAAAGCTGAGAAATGGTGTCAGGTGCTGAACTGGTGAAGGAGTGATGTGATTGAAATCAAGGAGATTCAGACTGAGTAGGTAGTTTAGGTGACTGTGTTTGGTAAGAGAAGAATATTGAGGTGATACCATTGGACTCACATTTTCCAGGCTCCTATGTAGCTGAGATAGAAATGGCAGCAAAGGGTAATGTCCTTCAGCGTTTGCTTGGCAAATTTTTGAGTAGCCCTCATGGGAGTCCAACAGGGACATCTTGGAGAGAGTGTTCAGTGGAGCTGGCATCTTGTTTTATAATTCAGCTCAACTATGTACATAGCGTATCTCTTTGAACTCTGCCAGATGCAAGTGATAAAAGTTCTGCACATGCAGGGCTGTTTGTTGTTGTACGCAGAAGACAGCATTTGGACTGAGCAAGGGCTCTGGAGTCAGCAAGGGCCCTGAGCAAGGGCTCTGAAGATCTGGGTCTGAATGGGGGTTCTGCCCCTTACTTCCTGTGTGACCTTGGCAAGTCACTGTTCCTTGTGGGGACCTCGTTTCCTCATTTATAACATAAGGATATGCTATATGCATCATAGCACTGCAATGAGGATTTAATTAAATAACTTTTGTGTTTGGTACATATTAAGCACTCAATAAAAGGTAGTTGTTATAATACCAATTGTGAGAATTGGCTACCTTGAAAAGATTTTTTTTTGAAATAGTCTCTTCCTCCTTATGACTGTCCATGGTGGGGTCAGTAGACACAAGACCATGAAAAATAATGTGAGGAATCAGCAGGGAGGAACTCCATTTTCAAATATGCACACAATATATCCCTGTTGCCGAAGCCAGAGTTGGAGGTGGATCACTTACAGCTACAGTAGTTTGGAGCAGTATGTTTTCAATCATGAACTAAGAAAACACTTTCTTCTTTTCCAACACTTTCCACAAGGCATCTTTGATCTCTTTGTTCCTCAAACTGTAGATGAGAGGGTTCAGCATGGGGATCACCAGCGAATAGAACACAGACACCACCTTGTCCCGGCCGAGTGCGTAGCGGGAGCTGGGTCGCAGGTACATGAAAAGGGCTGTCCCAAACAACAGAGTCACCACCATCAGGTGCGAGGCACATGTGTTGAAGGCTTTCCTTCGGCCTTCACCTGAGCGGATCTTCAAGACAGCAGCCACTATGTAACTGTAGGAGAGAAGGAGGATGAGGAATGATGTCCCCCCCACAGTGACCACCACAAGGAAATTCACCAGCTGACTGGGGAAGGTGTCAGAGCAAGAAAGTGCCAGGACGGGTGGGAGGTCACAGAAGAAATGGTTGATGATGTTGGGTCCACAGAAGTGGAGCCGAAATATAGAGCTGGCCTGGATCAGGGAGCTCAGGAAGCCACCGATGTATGCCCCAATCACCATGCGTGTACAGAGGCCCTGGGACATGATGACGGTGTAGAGCAGGGGCCTGGAGATGGCTACATATCGGTCATATGCCATAGCACTCAGGAGGAAGCACTCAGTTAGACCCATACCGACAAAGAAAAAAAACTGAGCAGCACAGCCCAAGAATGATATGGTCTTCAGCTCTTGGAAAAAGCCCGCGAGCATCTTGGGAGCCACAGCAGAAGAGTAGCAGATGTCAATGAAGGACAAGTTGCTGAGGAAGAAGTACATGGGCGTGTGCAGATGGGTGTCACCTCTGATCAGAAAGATGAGGGCCAGGTTCCAGACCAGGGTCACAAGATAGACACCCAGGAAGGTGACAAAGAGGAGGACCTGGAGCTCTGGATGGTCTGCAAATCCCAGGAGTATGAATGTGGTCACTGAAGAGCTGTTCCAGGCCTTAGTTGTGGACATGTTTCCCGTGAATCACAAGGATGAGATGCAGACCTGGGACGATAATGATAATCCTTTTTATAGGTGATGTCAACAAATAATTACAAAATGCATGAGAGGGAGTGTAGAGTATTACAGAGAATTACAATTTTGTGCAAATATTCTCTTTCTCTCAGAAGGTACCTGTAGTCATTGTCTTAAATATTTGCTTTTTGATACAGTATATAGGTGATTGATGTGTGCTTAAACTTTGGGTTCAGACTCCCTGTGATCAATTCCTGCCTCTACCATTTAGTAGTTGTGTTACTTTGGGTGAGATATTTAACACCCCTAGGCTCTATTTCCTTATCTTTAAAATGGGTGACAGTACTTACTTCACACATTTGTGTTAAGGATTAAATAAGGCAAAGTACATAAGGTGAATGGCACATCCTAAATCCTCCGTGAAAGTTATTATTAGGACAGTTTTTTTGTGTCCCAAATGTGTCACTCATGCCCTGAAATATCTATTCATCTAACTTTTGTTTGAATTTTAGTATCGAAATAGAGAACCCAGCAGAGAGACCAGGTTCACCTAGATAGTTATGAAACAGACATTTAGAATGTTTTTATTCTAAAGAATTAGGCCAGATGTGTATAAAATGCTCTTAGTTGTCAAAATAAATCCAAATATATGAATGTAGTTCTGATTTCAAATTCATCTTCAGTATGAGCTCTCTTAGCTATTTAATTGTTAAGAATATGGTCTCTAGATTTAGATTGCTAGGATTCAATTCTTAGCTTTACTACTTAGTAGATATGTAATCTTGGACAAGTCACGTGAACTCTCTCTGACTATGATATCAGAGATAATAATGGCATTTACTTTGTTATTAGGTTGTATGTATATATGTGTGCATGTATCAATCTATCTATGGATCTTTCCTCTTCTTTGGAATATGCTTGGCCCATAGTGTATTCTATGTGTTTGTTGTGAAAAATGTAAATTACTAAGTATCTTCAAAAAATTCGTAGAAGTTTCAGTGTATAAAGCATCTTTCAAGATCCGGGACTTGATTCCATCCAGTCCGTGTTTGTAAGAATCCCTGTCACTCCCTCACACATCCACACTGTCCCGATCCACACAGATCAGAAGGCAGCACCTGCTGTCAGCGGGTCTCTGAAGCCAAGGCTTTCTCTCCGCAGCACAAGGAAGTGTGGTCGGAGGGCTTGGTGCTCACGGTGAACGACCCGCAATGGTTCAGAATATATCCGATTCTTCAGGTCTTAATCCAAACAATTTGGAAATCAACAAAATTACCTTATTTGCCTTTTTAAAAAATGTACAATTTGGTAGCCTCCCTGTGATTGTTTCCGTGTATTAGGTAGAACTGCTAATTACCTTAATTGTCTTTTAAACTATGTTTTCAGCCTATTTTACCTACTTTTTGAAATAGAATGAATCTCACTAATTTCCTCTTATTTTTCAAAGTATAAATGTTATTTTATGAATTTAAAGTAATATGTGAGAACTGTAGAATAATTTGATCAATGAACAACTGAAATATTAAACCTAAAATCATATGCAGTTCCTGATTGATACAAAAAAACCTTGAAATTGGGAATTGTGACATTTCAGCTGTTAACATCTGGGTGTGTGCCTTTCGTGTACAAGGATGTGCATATGTGTGTGGGTGTGGTGTCAGAGCACACAGACCCTCTATAATTTTTTATGTTTATTACAAAAATTGTTCCAGGTCTGTAATTTTATGTTTGGCAAGTAACACTTTCTATATTTGCTCTGATTTTTTTTTTTTGCTTAATTTAGAAGAACCACTTTGTTTTAATATCCTTATTTTCTCATAAATCAATCCATGTCCTTTCATTGCCAGTCAAGGTTTCACTGAACTCTTCAACTTTCTTCTTCTGCATTCAGGACAAGTCTTTTCTCTAATCCTGACTCTGTCCCAGGCCAGCTGTGGGGTGTTGGGGGAACTCATTTAGCCTTTATGAGGCTCAATTTCCCCATTTGTAAGGTGGGGATAACAGTGACTAGTTAACAGTGTGGTTTGAGGATTGTGTAAGATAATGTGTGACAGGCTCTTGGGTCTTGAATAGGATGTTTGCTTAATAAATCAGGTCTCTGCTATCAGCAGTGAATATTTCTCGAAGGATATTTTATGGAACCAAGCCTTTTTTTTTTTCAGCGGAGGGAAACACTTCTTCATATCATAGGTCGGAGTGTGACTATCTTACAAACATAAGGAGTTCACTGATGTACCACAGGGGTTTGCAAGAAGTATTCCAGGGTGAGGTTGAAGAATTTAATGATCTAGGTGTTGATGTGTCAACTGAAAGTCTGCTTTGAATGTTGCTACTAGGAGGAGGAAGTTTTATATTTAAGGATGAAATTTCCCATCCCCAGAAACAGAAGATAAAGCTGGACAAATTGAAAGTAGAGGAAAAGCATATCCAGTGATTTATCCTGACATGTGGATGCCCTGAATCTTATTGTAGAACGTTAAATGGAAGATATTTTAAGGGTTGTATGGACCATTTTATGTCACTGAACATGGCTCATGAAAAGGTGCTTGAGAGAGAAAGGAAATCTCCTTCAGTCTTGCAGTAAACTCAGGGGCAAGCTCAGCCTGGTCTGAGTCTGGACTCCCTACAGTTCTATAATGTAGGTATAATCAACAGCAGGACTATTTCACAAAGCTGCAGAACAAGAGTTTGAGAGGCTCAGTGACTTCATTGGATGCTGGAGCTCTGTCTTTATGAATAACAGTAGCCTTCAAGGCCATGGTGAAGATATTATTATAAAGTAAAATTAAGTGCCTAGCATAGTACCTTGCATGTAGAAGACACTCAGGGGAGATGGGAACCTGTAGAGTTGATTTATGACTCAGCACATCTTTTATTAAACATGTACTAGAAAGAGATGAGCTTTAGAACCAAGTCTTCTTGGTCTAAGCTTAACAGATGTAGTTGGTGATGGAAGAAAAAAATGGAAAGATGACAAGGAGAACCTTAACCAAACTTTGTAGTTGGTGTGGGGCGTCTGTCCCCATTGTTCCTGATCTAGGCTCTGCTCTTCACTTCAGGATGCTGCCTCTGCTCACCCGTGCAGGAGCCTGGTGCCCTCAAGATCTTTTTTGTTCTTCCAGCTTCATCTTTCATCCAAATGTGCAAATGATTGATGAAACGAAAGGAGTCCCTTTCCACATAAAGTGAGAAGTCCAAAGACTTTAATCCAAGAAATAAGATTTGGACGGTAAAATACAAGCCACCAGTTAGAAAAGGGAAGATTTTAGAGGTTAGAGGTCTCTGCCTTATTTGGACAATGTATCCCAGTTGCAGCCCTTCCAAATTGCTTTTGAGATTATTTACTAATATTATAGTTGGGGCTGTGTTCAAAGACATAGCAATTCCTTCAGAAATTTCATTCCCTTTTAATTATCTTCTGCATTACAAGGGTTCAAACATGGTCCAGGAAGTCCATCAAAGGAGCAGATTAAGGTAAGACAGGGGCTGAATTTGGGGCACCACAGATAGAATAGAGACGTGCACAGAGACAAAGTAAAACCCAAAGAACTCTTTAGTTATTGATATGGGCTTGTAGATCTAGGGTGCTTTACAAAGGGAGATTAATATGGGCATGAAGACAAAGAAATAAGTGACGAACGATTGCACTCACCCTCTCTCCCTCGTGTTCTCTCTGTCCTTGAGCTGGTACCTGTCTTGAGTTCTGCTTTGGAAGGATTTTAATCACGCTTCAGTAACTGTTTTCAATCCCCGAAGTGTTAATACGTTCTGAGAACAAGCTTGAGGCTGGTTTGTTTATCAAAGACAAAAATACTCGGTGCATGGAATATGTGTTTGTGGGCAGAAAAGTAGAGGGACAACTGTAATTGAGCAACAATAAAGTAATTTAGAAAAAAAAGTGGAGGGAAAAGGTATACAGAAAGAAGAGGAGGGGTGTAATCTTTAAGAAGTTCTTTTGGTGTCTGCTAATATCTGAATTTGGAGTCATTTTGGAAGTGTTTCAAAGCTGGAGGAGGGCAAATTTGAGAGAGGGTTTTTTTTTTTGGTCTCTCCTTGGAGATGTTTCATCACCTTTGCCCTTGAGGGTCTCTTTTGAAAGAAAAAGGAATGTATCACCCAAACTCTACAGATTTGTAGTTAATTGATCTCTGGTGTGGTGTGGAGAGCATATATTCATATAAACTCTCTGAAGACAAAGCTTATTAAATTCCATCCCAGTGGCCAGCTGCTCTAATCCCCCAAGGCTAATCAAGCTCTCTTCTGGTGAACATGGTGAACAAAGTTGGTATAGTAGCCATGGGAAAGAAAAACTCCTAATCTTCAGAAGGACTCAGGATTGCACGTATATTTACTGTCCCATCTCTTCGTAGAACTTCTCTGGTCTGAAATATGTTGAATGGGTAGGAACTCAACTTTAAAAAGCTCCTACTGTGTGATAACTACAGTAGGTGCTTCATGTATGTTAACCCAGAAAATCCTCCAACTCTCCCACCCCTCACCCCACCACGACAGAAGAGGAAACTGAAATTCAGTAAAGCTAAGTAAGTTTGAATTTTATAGCTACTAAGAGATTGATCCAATATTTGAACCCAGGACAAGGTGACACCAAATGCTGCAGATGAGTGTACAGTGCACATATTTATTTTGTATCTGAATTGCAAGTAAATGTGTTGATATGGTCAATCACATCCCTCAATTCATGAGTCCATTCCCTTTCCACAGTAGCCTACAGTCCTCTAGGAGGGAGATATTAGATACAAGGCATTTCCCATAAACTAAAAAACAAACAAGACTTGCTCTGGAATAACATGACATGGTACATAGCTATAGGACTTTTATTCTATAGAGGGCCACATACAAATAAAAAGTAACTTGGGGCCAGACACTCAACAGAAAAAAGTCTCTAATTTATGTATTTGGAGATGGAGGTTAGAGAAATTAAAAGCTAACACTTACTTGTTTCTTAAACTGAGAATGTTGAACTTCAATGAGACCTGAAACAGGAACATTTGAGTAGACTCAGATGAGGTTGATAATCTTGAACCCCCAAAGAACCCTGAGCCTTCCTGGCCATTAAAGTGGTCCCCCTTAGCCTGTCTGAAGAGACTAGCCTTTCCTTGTTCAATGACTATTTCTTTGTTTTTGTTTTTTATCCTCACCCGAGGATATTTTTCATTGCTTTTAGAGTGAGGGAAGGAGTGGGGGGAGAGAGAGGGAGGCACAGAATGAGAAACATGTATGCGAGAGAGAAACATTGATGGGTTACTTTCTCATAGGTGCTCCCCCCGCTGGGGATTGAACCCGCGACCTGGGTAGGTGCCCTGACCGGGAATTGAAGCTACAACCTCTCCATCCAACTGAGCCACACTGGTCAGGGCAATGACTGTTTCTTAACCTCATATGAAACACTTGCCTCGCACAGGGATGCGTGTTTGCCTCCAGGCCCACCACACTGTCCTGCGTGGCTGCCAGGCCACAGTGAGACTCAACTGGCAGGATGCCCCAGGAGGACAAGTGCAAAGAATGACCTTTGAGAAGAGAACCCAGTCCTCCCAACCTGAAAAGATACTGCTGAATTATTCTGGGAAAATCCTTGGGGGAATATATTTAGGATGGACTCTAAGTATATTAGCAAGAAGGGTAGATTATAACATTAGATTGGGTAAAATTTGTGTATATACTCTGGATGTTGGTTTATTGTCCAAAATTGATCATTAGGGAGGGACTGTAGCACATTGTTCATGAGACCGAACAGTAGCCTGCGTTGGACAGTTGGAGATGCCAGATATTCCCTGGCTCAGTTCAGAGCAAAGAACCCAGAGTCTTCGGGAAATGGGAATGTTAATGTAGGTTTATCACATCTGATCTGCATACTGATCCCCTTCCGAAGCATGTTTGCACAGCGGGCTCTGAGGCAAGTCCCTTCACTGGGGCACTGAGGAACAACGGGAAGGGGAGGACCAGCCTCTTTGAAGAGCGGTGTGGTAGAATGACCGTGAAAGATGCCATCCTTGAGACAAAGTCTTGATTTCATTGTGAAGGCAGGCGGCAGTGTTTAACCTCTCGCGATCAGGTGGGCAAAAACAATGTACGGGACAGCAGGGCTTGTACTGCCGGAATCTGGCTTTATTCCCTTACCATCATGTATTGGTGATGCACCCACATTGCTGTATTGTAAGCAGTCTGTTTCTTTTTATTGCTGAGTAGTTTTCTATTGTATGGATACCACACAATTTGTTTAGTCACTCTGCACTTCAGGGATGTCTATTTTTGTTTTCAGTTGCGAGTCATGACTTTTTAATACACTTTTAATTTTGAAAAAAAAATCATAAGTTTGTTTAAAATGGTACCATACATGTGAACTTGTGGCTTGCCTGTTCTTAATTACATTACCCCTATCTAAATATACTGTTTTCAAATTGTTCAGGAAGTTGCCCATCATCCTGGTCTGGTGTCTTTCCCAGAATTGGACTGCATGACACTATTGAGTTCAGGTACTTGCAGAGCACATGGTACCGTGCTGAGAGCATGGTGAGACTGTAATGTGATTGAGGATGATCAATGATCATTACAATGCTGGGATCTCATGTGGAGTTTAGCCTCGGAAAGTCACCTCTTAAAACTAACCCGACTATGTAGGCATACTTCCACCAGGTGGCAGCACCATTTCATTGCAGGTGTCTAAACTAGTAGGCATCTGTGCAGATAATGGTTTAACACAGTTATGTCAGTTGTAATCGTGCTGAGTTCTTAGAGGTCTTTTACCTTAGCTCTTTTGTTTAAGAGTAGAACACTGAGGGCGAGAGAGAGGTCAAGGGCCTCACCTCCCTCAGCAGAATGGGAAATGGAATGCAGGTTCTCTGACTTCTGGCTTCATACTTTCTTCTTGTAAACATATTTCAAAGACCTGTAAAGGTACTTTTTAAAAATATATATTTTATTGATTATGCTATTACAGGTGTCCCATTACCCTCCTTCATTCCCCTCCACCCTGCACACCCCCTCCCACCCACATTCCCCCCTCTAGTTCATGTCCTTGTGTCATAAGTTCTTTCGCTTCTACATTTCCCCTACTATTCTTGCCCTCCCTCTATTTTCTCCCTACCGTCTATGCTACTTATTCTCTGTACCTTTTCCCCCCTCTCTCCTCCTCCCACTCCCCTGTTGCTAACCCTCCATGTGATCTCCATTTCTGTGGTTCTGTTCCTGTTCTAGTTGTTTGCTTAGTTGGTTTTTGTCTTTGTTTTAGGTGTGGTTGTTAATAGTTGTGAGTTTGCTGTCTTTTTACTATACATGTGTTTTTATCTTCTTTTTCTTACATAAGTCCCTTTAACATTTCATAAAATAAGGGCTTGGTGATGATGAACTCCTTTAACTTGAACTTATCTGAGAAGCACTTTACCTGCCCTTCCATTCTAAATGAAAGCTTTGCTTGATAGAGTAATCTTGGATGTAGGTTCTTGCCTTTCATGACTTGGAATACTTCTTTCCAAACCCTTCTTGCCTGCAAGGTCTCTTTTGAGAAATCAGCTGACAGTCTGATGGGAACTCCTTTGTAGGTAACTGTCCCCTTATCTCTTACTGCTTCTAGGATTCTCTCCTTCATTTTAATCTTGGGTAATGTAATTACGATGTGC
>JAPYXV010000752.1:0-14840 GCA_028533065.1 Trachops cirrhosus | reverse complement strand
CTAAAGCAACTAGTTTGAATTCAGAGTAAGTGAGGTGCAAGACTTTTTTGTCAAAACTTTGAATCCAAAACCTAAACTCTTACTCATTTCACCATATTTCACATGGCATGAAACAACAGACACTGATGATGCATTTTCTACTGCCTTGGAATTTATAATATGCTGGAGAGAAATATATAAATCATACAAACATATATATATATAAAACATACAAACTCAACATTAAAGTTGGAAATTCATTTTCATGTAAAGTCACCCAACTGTTGACCTGCTCCTGGTGCTTCAATCCCCCTACTCCTTGTCTAATTTCTTATCTTCTTTATAGCACTTATCATCATTTAACTTTTTATATAATATGCATATTTACTACATCAGTATTGTATTTTTCCCCATAGGAATAAAACTGCAAGAGAGAAGACAATTTTTTTAATTATTTGGTAATCAACACATACAAAAGTACATTGCAAAAATTGGTCATTAGTAAAATTTTTGTTCAATAAACAATTGAATTCCTACACCTGGTTACTTTTATATATGAGGAAAGTAAAATTCAGACAGATTGAGTTGCTCAAGGTCAGAGTAATTTAAAAACATAAAAAGTCATTGATTTGAATGTAAATTGGTGTCACACAATGATTGACATGAGTCCCATGGGAGCATAAAAAAGGACGATGTAAGGATGGTCTGAGTGTGGTGGGAGAAGGGGAGCTTCAGAGAAGAGGAAAAAGAGAGTGGACCATAAATAATGGGTAGAAAACCTCTCATGCACAAAGACACAGGGTAAGAAATTATTAGTGCAAATGAGATGGCATATTAGATAATCAGATATACAGGAAGGCTCACTATGGAAATGATGGAAAATGAAGTTTGGAAGGAATAATGCTGCCAGATTACAGGAGTTTTTTTTTTTTTTAATTTCAGTGGAAAAGTTGAGTATTTTCTGACAGGTAAACAGTTAAATCACTGATGACACAATGCCTAACCTTCTTTCCACTCCAAGCGAAAGCATTACAGTTAGTACTATTCTAATGAAACAGTGATTTTCTAGGGTATATTTGTATATTCATCTTTCATTTTCCTAGTTAGTCTTTGGTTTTAATGGATTTGTTACATCATTATTCAGGAAATGATTGAACTGATAACTCCTTCAATTAATGTTCACAAATTCTGATAAACAGAGATAAAATATTTCAGCTAAAAATGAGAATGTGAATATTCAGATGTCTCTTTTTTCATTTAAGTACATACAAACCTATCCCAGATTTAGGGCTGTACAAATTCTGAAGCAGTCATCATTTTTCACCTTTCTGACTTTAAAACCATGTGGATTTAAACTATGTGCTCTGACATAGGTAAAGAAAGATCTAAAAATAAAGTATAATGCATCATATTGTTTATAAAGTCTCTTTCTTATGACTGATTTGTTAAGGATTATTATCCTTATTTTACAGATGAGACAACTGAGGCTCAGAGGGGTTAAGTGACTGTTACAAGAATATCCATTGGCTATAAACGTCAGGATCTCTGTTTAGATGTCTTGGCTTCAAGTTTCCTGCCCTTACCATCACATGATGCAACAAGGTCCCAAATTACTGAATACTATTTTGCCTAATTGGCTCTGTGTAAGGGTAGGGAATATACTTCCTTATGTGATGTGTTGCTACCTAATGGTTGGGATTAGGTATTGAAAAGTATTATGGCTTCACAGCCTCTGAAAGGACTGCCTTTTTGGCTAATATCTGTGAGAAGCTTATTGATGTCATTATCAACTCTGAGATGAATAAGACAAGTCATTCTTGCTGCTGGCTCATATCATATAGATATTAGTCTATTTATGACTCCTCTAGTCTCTTCATTACTCTGCTTGCCTATTTTTATCAACATTAAATTAATTTTTGATACTTTGTTTGCAAAATGTTTCACTATCTGAAAACTTGCTTACATTTAGAGATTATTTTAGAAAATTTCTTGAGATTTTAATGTTTCTCATTCTAGAAAAACTTTAGTTAGTACTATTTTTTTAAATTTTGCAAAAGCCTTACTGATATTTTGATATTAAATTCACAAGTTATTTCAGGCATAATTTTATTTTTATAAAATTGAGTCTTCCTATTCTAAAACGGAGTATGAATTTCCACTCATCTGAAACCACTCATGGTTTTTGGTTCCTCAGTGGAGTTGTGACAATTTCTTCATATTTGGCCTCCGCATTGCTTATTAAGCTTGCTGTAAAATATAGGGGTGGGCAAAAGTAGGTCTGAATTCAACCAACTCAGAAAGTAGTGGTGCTAACTCAAGCAGGTCACTAAAATTCAGTTGCATTTACTGACTTTCAAAGACTACAAGAATGGATAAAAAATGAAGGCCAGCAATTTGAGCACTTAAAAAGATTGTACTTAAGTGCGCTGTGCCACTGTGACATTCTTTTGAGTTCATAAAGCTATTGTAATAACCATAACCTGTATGTCTTTTTCCACACAAACAACCATAGACCTACTTTTGCCCATCTCTGTATTGTATCTTTCCTACTGGCTGAATGAATTAAATTTTCTTTCCATTAACTTTCTATGTGTTTTTAATTATTATATATATTAATATTATAATCTATCACCTTTTTAGATTTCCTTATTATTTCTAATTGTTTTTGTCTTACAGGTGTGAAATCCAGAATAATGTTTAATACTTTTTCTTTTTCAAAATAGTAATGAGAATCCCTCTAGTATTTTATAAATTTTGGCCCTGGATTTGAGTTTACAAAATGTTTTTATATCATGTTTGGAAAGTTTCTACCTTTTTAATGTATATAAAGGTGGTTTCAATTTCTTTAAAGTTTGGAATAAAGGTTTAATTTACTTTCCCAATGTGCTTTTGATCTCTACCAAGCTGAACATATTTCCCCTTGCTAACTTTTTGATAAGCTAAACTATCTTAATAGACTTCTTGTCATTGAACCATCCTTGCATTTGTGAAACAAAATCCGCTTGATCATGGTGTAACATTATATTCACTTACTCCAGAGTTCATTTTCGTAATATTTTCTTTATGGTGGTTTATTCAATATTTGATGATTAAGTGGCCTTTCTCTTTTGAAGGTTTATTTTCTTTTTAAAGAAAGAAAAGCTGTTTCCTTTTTGTGTATAGTAGTAGAAGTGTCTTCTTTGAAGACTTGAAAGAAAGCACCTCAGCAAATTTCTTGCCCTGCCCCTTTTTTTGGTATTCAGCTACTTGATAACTTTCTCAATGTTTCTTCTTGATAATTTAGCTGATTAAATATGATGTATTTTACTTAAATATAAGTAACTTCTAATTTCCTTTAGAAATCTTTCATTTGATTTTTGTTTTGAAAGTATTTTTTAAATAAGTCAAGAAAAATATTTATTAATTGTTCTTTTCTTTTTTCCAGGGATGATTTGAACTGTTCTTACTTCTGATTTTGTGCATTGTACCCTCTATTTTCTTTATTATACTGATCTTTCTTCCTTTTCAAATTCAGCACTTAGACTTATTTATCATTGTTATAATTTTTTTTACAATTTGTCTTTGGATCTGTTTTTTCTTTTTCTATCTTTTCAATAAATATTTATTAAGTATTGATTTTACTCATGTTGATAAAGACATCTGTTTTCTCCAAACATATTTTTAATATGTACCAGAAACATTTTAATATAATCACTACTTTCTAGGTATTTTGCACTTTTACTTTTGTTTTTATTTTAGACATATGAGTTGCTTCAAACACACACATATATGAGGGGAGAAACCCCTAAAAGAGAGAATTATCTTCTGGAAGGAAGGCCCTTTGTAGTACAGGCTTCCCCTGCTAGGTGAGTGTTCTAGGAACCCATCTGTATCACTATACCAACTGGCATTGTCATGAGAGGCCATATTTGGCATCAGTGAAATTTTTCTGAAGACTCTTTCGACACATTTGCCCATTTCATGACGGGTGATTTACCAGTGCACTGGCCCACACTGCACTGAGTGTTCAGCAGTTTTTGATCAAAAACCACACAACCTCTGTGCCCTACCTTCCCTATTCACCTGATCTCATGCCAGGTGACTTTCTTTTATTTCCCTGAATGAAAAAAGTTCTCAAGGGAAATGTATTGCCAATATGGAAGAGGTGACACACAAAAATAGCAGAAGCACTAAAAGGCATAAAAATTGACAAATTCAAAAACTATTTTGAGCAGTGGAAAAATTGTCTCAATATGTATTTTGCATCAAATGGAAAGTACTTTGAAATTGACTGAATTTTAAACATGTAAGAATACATATACAATTTTTCATAAATAATTTCCAGGTTTTTTGAACCCCTCCCTCATATCGCTCATTTGGTTTAATTGCCATTTCATTGCGCACACCAGTTTCTATTTTTGTGAATGATTTCTAACAAAATCATTGTTTGGTTAAAAAATATGTATATGTGTTATTTATTTTTGGTTTCAAGTTCATCAAGGATTTTTTGAAACATAGTCACTTTTAAAAAAAATCTATAGTTGATTATAAGTAAATTCTATTCTCTGTTGTTAGGGATTATATTTTGATATATACTTATGAAAGCAAATATATTAATTACCTTATTCACATTCCCTAGGGCGTTATTATTATAATTATGATTTAGTGAAAGTGATGTTTACAAAATCTGATCAAAACTATAATTGGGGAGAGTTGTGCAGCCAAAAAAATACTATGGCATATAGTTCTAATTTTGTTAAGAAGGGGACAACTTAAATATGTCTTCAAATTACGTGTCTTCCAAAATATAAACCATTGAAAGATCTGTCCCATTTATGTGTACTCAGAGATCTTAGTGGCACATTTCAAAGTGTCCTTTTCTCAGGTTCCTGGATATTCTGTCAAAGGCAAACCCAATAAAAGTCATCTCAGGAAGTATCTATAGTTTGGTAACCAATCGCCTTCTTTGCAAAGAAGAAAGAGCTAGGCCAGCCACTTTTCCTATGGTTCTTGATGCTCTCTGCTAGAGGCAGGGCTTGTTAAGCATAGCCCTTTCTGTCCTAGTTTTCCTGGGCTCAATCTGATCATTAACAACCCTATCAAATAACCTACTAAACAAACTTTTAAAGCATGACCTTGTTCTGAAATCCCCACAAAGAAAAAATAGTTCAAAAATAGGCTCAACACTTTCCCCTAATATTGATTTTATTTTATATTTTTAACATAATTAAATGAGATGAAGACTGATGACATAAGTTGATTTAAACATGGAACTTCATTAAAGCACTTAACTATTTGTAATGGAGAACTGTCTCGATGGAAACATGATGATCACACAGTTCATTTCCATCAATAAAAGATCAGCTTTCTCTCCAGGTCCTTTTGTGTGAACGTGTGTCTCAAATCTTTTCTGAAACTGCCAATATGTTCTTTCTTTGATAAAGGATTACAAAGAAGAGCTGAAAAATATGACATGGATCCTGAAGGGACAGATGTCTAGGAGGGAACCAAACAGCAAGGGAGATAAAGCTTCATTTTTTTCTGTTATAAGACAAAGAAACCTTCTCCTTTAATGAATGCTCATTTCAAGATATTTTGTTTTAATAAACAATATTCTATTATTATGGCCAGAAGAGGTGCTTACAACTTAGATGACTCATTTCTTCAAAATCTCATGGAAGCAAATTAGACATGCACTGTTTTCAGAATCACTGCCTTTCCCCATCTCACCCATACCACCTACTGAGTAGGATTCTCCTGTTGGCTTTGCTAGAAGATGATGTATCGGAAGCTGATAGTTATGGAATGTTGTTGAGGGCAGTGTTTCTCAAAATGCAGTCCTCAATCACCTGTATCTGAATCATCTGTGTTCCCTATCTCTGTTGAATTGAAATTTCTGAAGCAACTGGCTCAGAAAGCAGTGTTTTTAACTAACCACTGAGATGATTCTTAGGCATATAAAAATTTAACAGCCTTTAGAGATTGTCTCATCAAATCCTCCCCTGACTTCTATATGATGACACTGTTACACTCAAGTTAGTTAGAGTGTTGTTTAAAAAGTACTAGAATAGCCACATGCCTTAGAAAGTACGCTTATATGTGGAAATTGTTAGCCTAAAGTATAAAATCATTAACTGCATTTCAGGGGAATTGTGCTTCATGGAAAAGCTAATATTAATCTCTTGTGCCTGAAGAAGCCTCTTAAAACACAGATTTTACAAGGTTCCATACACCCTTGTTCTTGTTCTAGACACTTGAAATACAAACATTTCAAGATTCCTGCTATTGTAAAGCACATAGTCTATCTTATGTTACCCTTGAAATTATCATCCATCCTAAAATTATATGAAATGTTATATGTATGCACTTTTTATGAGGGATAAGAGTTGGTCCAAAGAGTTGAACATATCAAAACTGGAATCAGTTGCCCCACAGAATGCATGGAGCCATTCCTGCCCTTCTCAATTGTCTCTGGGATGTGGGAGTTCAGACTTAGAGTTCTCTGATATGGCTGTTATCTAGAAAGGTATGAGTGGGCATTTCTGGCTTCTCTTTTATAGCTTAGATAAAGATTGAGCTCTTCCCTCAGCTAAATTTTGATGCTTCCCCTAAATTGAGAGTTAGGAGGATTAAGGTAGATGTTTTAACACAAGAAGACTTACAGAGAAAAAAAAAATAAGGTCTTATCCTCCTATCTTATACTAACTGCAACTGAGAAGGGCCTCTGACTCCTAAATGGAAGTGAGTCACGCATACTCACACACAGTCTAGTTGAGTGGAGGACGGCTGTGCTGGGGCAGTGGTGAGAGAGAACATTGGCAGGCTGGCACAGCTGAATATCCACACTCCCCTTCCCTTCTCTTGATGTATTCATTTTTATAACAGGTCAACTCTAGATAGAGGCTAGAGAAAACCTGGTGTTAGTAATTTCTCTAGTAGGTTGAAGAATGGCCACGCAACAATATCAAGCCCTAATCTCTACATTTTGTAAATTACTTGGCAAAAATTTTTTACAGATGTAATTAAGAACTTTAAGATGAGGAAATTACTCTGGATTATCTGGGTGGGCCCTAAATGCCACCACAACTGCCTTTAAAAAAGAAAGGCAAGAGGAGACAATAGGCACTTAGAGAAGAAGGCAATGTAAAAATGAGGCAGAGATTGTAGCAATGGGGCCATGAGCCCAGGAATGCTGTGGCAGCCACCAGAACTTGGTAGAGGCGAGGGAAGGCTCTCCCTAGACTTCCCAGAGGGAGAACAGCACTACTGATTTTGGACTTCTGTCTTCTAGAACCATGATGGAATAAATTTCTGTTGTTTTAAGCCACCAAATTTGTGGTAATTAGTTACAGAAGTCTCAGGAAACTAATATAGTTGTCATGTCCCATACCATATGATGTGCTAATTCTCTAGGTAGCCTGCCTGGACCTCAGTGGAGAGTTTTCAGTTTTCCTTTACTTGCTCATGTATCTTTATGGTAAGGCCTTATAACCTGAATAAGCATAATTTTCTGTTCCTTGGAACATGAAATAATCCACAGCACTCTGCTCATGAGCTTGTTTTCTATTTTTTAGCACTTCTTAGGATGTTTCATCATCAGGCCAGTGTGTGCTTAAAGAAGGTAAACTGTTTTTATTAAAGATGTATACAATACTTTATCAAAATGAATAAGATTTAAAATAAAGTAGGAATAAGATGTTTTAAAAGCTAAATAATGGGCATTTAAAAAATTACATTTCAGATTAAGTGTGCCACTATTCCCTCAAAAAAATTAATGGAACTAGAAATTATGGCATAAAAATGAAAGACCAATATTAATTATACATATGTAATATATTAAATATGGACATAATTTATTTGTAGTTCCTCCTATCAAGAAGTAGAATCTATTCCTAATCTTTGGAATTTGGGCTAATCTATAAAATACAAATTTGTTTTAATTGAGGCACAACTGATATATATAACATTCTATTAGTTTCAGTTGTGTAACAAAATAATTTGATAGTCTAGTTAACATCTGTCATCATATATAGTTACATTTTTCCTTATGATGAGAACTTTTAAGATTTATTCTCTTAGCAATTTTTAAATATATAGATACATTATTGTTACCTATAGCCACCATGGTGTATATATTACATCCCCATGACTTGTTTATTTCACCGGAGTCATAGCCAGAGTTCCAGAGTTTGGGCTTGAAGAGACATTGATGATTTTTCCTGTGCCCACTTGGGGCACTGCCCTGGTACGAGAATGCAAGGAAGCTGGCCCCGCCTACTGGAGGTAGAGAGTCCCTGTGAAGAGAACTGAGCGCTCTTCCTCTGGAACTACCAGGCAGGTCATTGAGCCTATCGTGTATATTCCCATCCAGAGGACTCTCCTTCAATGTACTAACCCAAGTGAGCCTTGTGGAACTAGCAAAAGAATCTCTGACCATCTCACAGAATTGTGAGAAACATGTTTAAAATTGTTCTTAATCTTCAATATCTTTACTGAGATACAACTGACAGTGAACTACAAATATTTAAAGTACATAATTTGATAACTTTTGATGATATTTAAATATATGCCACCATCACCACAGTTAAGATAACATTTTCATCACCCATATTCCTAGTGTCCCTTGCTAACAGTCCCTACTTCTTCCTCCCTCCTATCTGTACCCCACCATTCCCAAACATAATGATCTGCTTTCTGTCACTAGAGATCAATTTGCTTTATCTACAGTTTTATAAAAACAAAGTAATATATGAAATATTTATGATAACATAGTAATTTGACATTTATGTAACTTATGAAGTGATCTCCCCAATAAATCTAGTGCCCATTTGATACCATACATAGTTAGCATAGGAAATATATTCAATAATATTGTACTAATTACATATGGAGAAATACAATTTTTAAAGCTACATAAATGATTGGTAATGCAGCAAGATATAACTGAAACAAGGAGTATTTTCCTTCACAGAAAATTTCCTGTGGAAATTGCCTGTAGATTCTATTATCTAAATAGAAGCCACACCCTCTTTTATGAACTGAATTGTGTTCATCTCCCCGAAATTCATATGTTGGAATTCTAACTCCAGTAACTTAGAATGTTACTGTCTTTGAGGTAGGGTCTTTAAAGGGGTAGTTATAATAAAATGAGATCATTAGAACAAGCCCTAATCCAGCATAACTGGTCGTATTTTTACAAGAAGAGAAGATTTGGACACAGAAGGAAGACCATGTAAAAATGCAGGGAGAAAACAGCCAACTGCAAGCCAAGGACAGAGTCCTGGAGCAGATCTTTTCCTCAAGGTCCTCAGAAGAAAGCAGTCTGCCAATGGGTACCCCTACCTGAGACTGCTAGCCTCCATAACTGTGAGAAAATGATTGTTTTTGTTTAAGTCACCAAACCTGTGGTATTTCTCTTACACCTGCTTTAGCAAACTAATACAACTATGTATTTGTGTGTGTCCTCATATTCCTTTAAAAATAATTTAAAAAAACACACTGAATTATTTTGCCAAACTTGAGTATCCACCTTTTTAATAGACCTGGATCACTCTCAAAAGGTACAGATTCCCTTCACTTATAACAATCAGAATAACATGGAAGAGACTCCAGAAGCAATTCCCAGAAGAACTCCCTAAATATTTTGAATGACAGCATAATTAGAAAATACAATGCTGCCTTTAGTTAGTACACTGGAGGAAAAAAGCCCCAATTTTTTTAAACAAAAATCATTGTTATTTTATAGACACATTTTTTTCAATTCATTTTACCTTGTTCCTCATCTGTATGGTACATGTTTTGGGAATAACTTTAGTCTATGTAAACATCTGTGTTAACCAGGGAAATAACATAGTTTTGGAGTTAATAAATGCTCTATAACAATGCCTCAGATCTGTTTTATGAGTCTGTTTAATCTAAAACAGTTCTTCCTTCCCAACCATATGCCTCTACCCCTCTCCCACTCTGGCATTATTAGGTAAGTAGAAAAAAACTTTAATAGCAAGGAAGATAATGAAAAAAATTTTATTAGCTGAGCTGATGGGAAAAGGAAGAGTACCAGTTAGACAAAAACCCTAATAAAGGAAGGATTAATTTCTGCATTCTCTGGTGGTTTTCATCTCATTGCCTCCTTTGCTGTCTCTCACAAGATATATAAATAAATGAAAGACTTAGGGCTACAGATTTAATAACTGTTATTTGTTTAAAATGTAGAGATACAGTTCACTGCCACTTCTTTCTCCAATTAAATCTCAGGTAAATTACTCTCCTACTTTGTATGAATCTACAGTGATGACAGCCACTATATTAAAGATTTATCTCAAAGAAACGAAAAATATGACTTTCTCAGTTTTCCAGCTGATAGAGTACTAGTTAACACAACCCCTTTTGTGTCTCTTCCCCATGACTGTGTTCAGTTTACCTGTAAAAAACAGAGGTGCTCCTTTCTAAGACAATGGCCTAGATGGTTCAAAGAATATTAGCTCCAGGAAGAATTGTAATAGTAATTCTTTGGACTACTCAGCCAAACACAAATCAACAAGTCTTTTTCTACATTAGAAGTGTCTTTTACTAAATGCCCAGGTTAATATCTAATTGTCCCTACATTGTATAAAATGGCAAGGTTGTCATGACAACTTGGTGAAAATTTAGCTAGAATAATGTTTTATTTTAAAAGAATGAAGCAATTTCAAGCTTTTTAGTACTATCCAGAATTATAAAAATGGCTTTATATCCCCATTTTTAGATTGCACGAGGTGACTGATCATTTTTTAAAAGCTAGCTTACACATTCCCTTAACACCATTCTTGAAAAAGTGTTTTTTTTTCTTTGTAGCAGAATTCAACACTTGTGAATGAAACAAATAATTCTACTGTTCATTAGTTCATTGGACCTATAGCCCTTGAATATAATGAATATTTAGCTACAACTCATTTGACTGGTATATTATAAAACTATCTTGGAAATAAATCTCTGGTTACTATATGAAGAGAAAGAGTACTTTTACTTTTCTTATTTGTAAGATAGAAAATGAAATGTATATTTTAAAATTTCCAAATGAATGCCCACTAACAAGACATGTAATAGTTCTGATACTTGGAAAGGAACATATACAGTTCTCTCTTTTTAGTAATTTTTTCTTCTTTTCTTCAGAAGCTGCTTCAATTATAGTTTTTAATAATTGCACAATTATTTCTAGAATGTTGCCTTTGGTCATTGTGTTTGACAATTCTGAACTTATAAAGGACTGAATGCTTCAGATTAATCAATTAAAATTTCAATAATGCTAGATGTGCTTAGCAACAGCCAAAGAGAAGTAATTTTAGAATATGTATTTTTGTGGATACTGGCCTCAAAATGAGGAGAATTTTTGTGAAAACTTACTACCCATTTTGGTACGACTGTATCTATCTTTCCTATTTTAAAACTTAGCAGGGAAAGGCTCAGTAAATCAGAGGGAAACAGACTCCAGATGAAAGGTGCTGGTATCTAAAACTATGCCCATCACAAAGGCTGTGATCACAAGTGCTGGGCTGGGACATCCAATAGCAGAGGATGGAAAAATCAACAGTTTTCCCAATAGGAATTTGGAGATGGCTCAAATCTCAGTGCAGGTATCAGTATGTGGAAATCCAGAATAAAGCCACAGGGGCATCCCAGCCAATGCAATTGCTGAAAAGGGCAATAAGATTTCAAGGCCAGAAAGTAGACAGATAGAAAGTACAAACTTTTCTAGTATGTTTTAAAGGTCTGACCAACACACTGAGATTTGAGGGTCATGTTTCTATACTTTGGACAGGAACTAGTTAGAGCACGTCAAGGCCCAAGTTCTAAAAGACCGAGCCCTCCAGTGCTTATGTCTACTCAGTTGCTTAAGACCAGAAACCTTGTAGCCATCTTTGAATGCCCCATTTTCCTTGATCTTCTCCATTCAATCCTTTAACAAGGCCTGCTTGTTCTACCTCCAATAACAATTTTAGTCTACCAACATTTCCAATTTACTTCCTTCTTTGGCTAGGACTCTTAAACAGTAATCCTGATTTCACTCTTTCTCCTCACTCACCCAACCTCCATACAATAGCCAGAATATTCTTTTAAAAACATACTTCAAGTCACTGAATTCTCTTATTTAAATATTTTTCAGCAGGTTCCCATTGTATAGCCAGAATCCATCATGTACAAAGCCCTGAATGATCTTTTCCCTTTGCAAATATCCAACTGTGTCCTTAACCACCTCCTTCTTGCTCACTGTGCTGAGAGCCACTCTCTCCCGCTTTGTGTTTTAGGAATTGTGATATTGCTGAGCAGCAGATGGGGCCACGATGTCCAGCCTCACAAAACACTGAACTGCATAAGCTGGGGATAGGCAGAGACCGACTCCATTCTGAATGTAGACTTTTAATCCTCCTTCCTGTCACCCCAGTTTTGACTCTGTAATTACTCTGCCAATGCCAGAGAAGCATAGAAGCCTATGAAGTGGCTTGGATACAGGGAAAGGCTCCTCACTGCTGGAAATAGGTGTAAGGAAAAGAAATGGTCCAAGCTCAGATGCCATGGTTTTCACTGAATCTTGTGGAAGAATCTTGGCAGCGCAAGCCACTAACTAAAGTAAACAGAAAGACTCCCATTCAGGATGAGTGGCTCTGAAATGAAGGCTTCAGAGATGAAGGAAAGGAATACAGTTACTAGAGGATTCAGAAAACAAAGGTAAACATCTGTGCATCCCACCTTGGTGCTGATGACAAAAATCAGGAGGACCCCATCCCTGCAGGCATCCCTTTAAAGAAACTTAAGAATTTGGCAAAGCAATTAGAAGAAGCACATGGAGAACATTGCAAGTGCCCCCCTCACTACCTTAATCAAAATATTTCCCTTTGATAAGGAGCTCATTTAGAGGAGATGTAAGGAGCCAGTGTCGCCTCAGTTCCCCAGTGTTAGAGCCATGACGTGAGAGCCTGCCAGTGCTTTGTACTCCAGTTTCAGCCTCCTATTTCCTCACCGTCTAGTCCAGACAAGGCTGTCACTTAGAAGATGAAATATATTTGCAAATTAATTAACTTTGTCCAGCAACTGGAGAATTAGATTTCTGTTATGGATTCTGTCTGAGTGATGGATTCTCAAGACAGTGAAGGAATTAAATACTACTTTTTTTTCCTTTTCACTTTTTCTGCAATAGGATCCTGCGGCTCTCATTGTTCCACGTCTTTCATCCATCTTCCATTCATTACTGCAGTCCACTTACAAAGCCAGCAGATTTTGCTTTGGCTGATGATGATTTTTGTGAGTATTTTTAATCTCTGTAAACTCCTTATTAATTCATTACAAAACCTATAAGTTAATAAACATTAGGTTGAAGACAAGTAGGGGGCAGCTGTATCAGAACAGCACTTTGTAAGGATTTTCTCCCCTTGGCTGGCTCTTTGTTCTGATTCTGAAATGCACAAGGAGGTCAGAGGAACACAAAATGGAGACAAGGGTTTACAGAATCTTGTGTATGCGGTGTAAGCCCATTAACAGATCTTTGCAATTAAAATTCTCAGGCACAGAAAAAATATTTATTGTTCTCTCTTGGCCAGTATAAAAGTATATACTAATGTTAGATGTGTTTATTTGTGTTGACTTTGGATTTGAAGCAGTTTATACAAAGTTTGATTTTAATGATACTGGAATGTACAGTCTTAGGGGAGTATTGCCCTAATAAAAACAGAGAAAGTTGGAAGAGAGAATATTTCAAGAACATGTTTACTCAGATTATGGTTTAAAGTGATATACTGAAATATCATTCTTCTCTCTCTAACAAATATCATAGAGTGAATACACCTAGGAATCATGACTATACCTATAACCTTAATTTTTTTTTATAATTTACTCCTGGCAAATGAAAAAGTAAGCAAAAAAAAAAAATCACAGAGAGAACATATCCAAAACAGTGAATGTATATATACCTGTGACTCATTTATGAGCATATAGTGCATAACTATCAGGCATCCAGGGTAAAGAAAAACTGTTAATTAAATCTTTTCTGTATGTATTTTAATTTTAGTTTAATGTTTAAAGAGCAGAATGGAAATGATCTAAAGAAAGACTAGTGGAATTTAACAACCTGCTAAACAGAGTTGAATTTGAATTCCTTGAAGAGGACAGTATCTTTTCTATTTTGTATGTCTAGAACCAATCAAGGTGACTGAAGCACTGTAAACAATCAATAAATATTTAAATAAAAGCAGCAAAGCAGTGCATCTTTGGTTGGACCTTTAGTGGATAACAATTAATACACCTTTTTGGGGGGTAATTGTGATTTTTATTGATTTTTTAAATATATTTTATTGATTATGCTATCACAATTGTCCCATTACCCCCCCTTCATTCCCCTCCACCCTTCACACCCTCTCCCACCCACATTCCCCCACTTTAGTTCATGCCCATGAGTCATAAGTTCTTTAGCTTCTACATTTCCCATACTATTCTTGCCCTCCCCCTGTCTATTTTCTACCTACCATCTATGCTACTTATTCTCCATACCGTTCCCCCTCTCTCCTCCTTCCACTCCCCTATTGCTAACCCTCCATGTGATCTCCATTTCTGTGGTTCTGTTCCTGTTCTAGTTGTTTGCTTAGTTTCTTTCTTGTTTTTGTTTTAGGTGTGGTTCATAATTGTGAGTTTGCTGTCATTTTACTGTACATGTTTTTTTATCTTCTTTTTCTTAGATAAGTCCCTTTAACATTTCATAAAATAAGGGCTTGGTGATGATGAACTCCTTTAACTTGACCTTATCTGAGAAGCACTTTATCTGCCCTTCCATTCTAAATGAAAGCTTTGCTGGATAGAGCAATCTGGGATGTAGGTCCTTGCCTTTCATGACTTGGAATACTTCTTTCCAGCCC
>JAPYXV010000751.1:0-14840 GCA_028533065.1 Trachops cirrhosus | reverse complement strand
CCTTGGTTTCTAAGTTCTTCTTGCAATGACACGCCCACAGGTTACCTGATTAATTGCTGTTTCCCTTCCTTATATATCCCTGCCCTGGGGCATAAATGCATTGGAAAATCTCCAGCACAAGCTTGCAGATCGCAGAGCAGCCCGTCCAGCAAAGCAACCACAGCACACCTGTGCCCTGATTCATAGCAGCAATGAGGTAAGTGTTTCTTGATTCTCTGCCTTTCTGTCTAAGGTTTTGAAAAATCAAATGTTAATCGTTATTATCTGAACAGACTTCGTTTCAGTGATGTCAAGTTTCCTCATTCTTCTGTTTGGGCATCTGCGTGTGCACTGAGTGTGTGTTTGTGTACATTCAACACACACATAAACTGTTATATTAATACAGACGTTTTCATTTTTGTGAGCATTGCCCTGAGGAACTTACCTCATGTTAAAGTCTGAAAAAAATGAGGGAAACTGTTACAGAACAAAGGGCTCAAGGGGAGTACACCGATATACTATTACCGAAAGGAACCCCCCAGGTTCGTTACGTCTGCTGTCTTATAGGAAAGACATCTCTCAATGCCAGAGATTTGTGAAAAGGAAAGGAAATGTTTATTTAATGCTATACAGACAAAGTAGTGACCTAATGTCTTCATTAAAATATCAAAGTCCTTTAGGGTACCCACAGATGCCCACACTGCCTCCTTCTCCCCATGCCCTAATTCGGGTGCGTAACTCGGGAAAAGAAGCAAATGTCCGGGATCCAGGCTCCTCACACTATCAGCTGTGTCGCCGTCCAGGCAGGATCTGTAATTAATCCAAAGCCATGTGGCACCTTCTCAGGGCCTACTGGCAAGAGTTTTCACTCTTCTTCTAGACAAAGTCTCTCCTGCTTCCCAGGCCACACGGCCACAGGGAGGACCCCAAAGCCGAGTAGTCCTCTTCTACCAGAGCGACAGGGCTTTACACTCTGGCAAAACCATGTGGATCTCTCCACAAAGCTGCAGGGAGCAGGGTTACCACTCTGGCCAAAGCCCAGTGGCGATTCTCTGCTAAAGCCACGTGGTGGTTCCCCCTACTAAACCTGCAGAGGTCCCCAGTCTGGAGATACCTCGTGGCTCTCCCTCTTCTATTGCCACAGCCTCATGGTCCTCTCTCTTTAATGGCTGCCACATCTGGGTTTTAAAGCCCCGCACCAATCTTCCTCTGCAGCCCCATTTCAGACTCCTCCCATAATTGGCTACACTTGCGCCAGCATTCCCGTATCCTTCCAGCTTTGCTGGGCTGTCATCATGAGTGTGGGCAGGTGTGTCCCCATGTCATGGAGCCAATCTTCTCCAAGCTCTTATGCAGGCACTGTAACTCGGGGGAACTGCCCCCCAGTTACATCTTGAGGGGGAGTCCCTTTCCATCCCTCTGGCTCAGAGCAGGGCCACAGCTATTTAACATATCTAAGCGACTAGCCAAAGGCTATAGATATGTTAAGTGACCATGCGGTGGATTAGCTGCAAAGCTGTGGCTGTACAAAACAGCTCCACGTGTCCCTTCCCCCAACTCACACCTGTGGGAGAAGGAGTGAGGACATCTTATATGTCTTTCTAATATTTCCTAGATACCTAGATTCCAAATCCTTTTTTGGGTTTTGCACCCTCTTGGCTGCACCCTGTATCAAAATGGCAAACAAATTTATGAGAGTTTACAGAATTCTTTGGAGAGATGGAGGAGACAGATGTGACTGTAGAGGGGTAATATAAGGGAGATATTTGTGATGATTAGAGAGCTCTATATCTCGATGGAGGTGGTGGTTCCCGGGATTTATTCATGTGATAAAATGACATAGACCTATACACATATTATACCAGTTTTAATTTCCTAATTTGATATCATACTATAATTGTATAGCATGTAATCATTGGGAGAAACTTGGTGAAGTGTGCGCTAAAACTGTGCTCCCTTAGCTTTCTGTGACTCTATAATTATGTCCAAATAATAAATAGAAAAAATAACTGGTCAACGTTATCTCTTTTAGGTGGTCTTATTTTCTTTTTTTTAATTTAAATTATTTTGTTGTTGTTCAATTATAGTTGTCTGTATTTTCTCCCTGCCTCCTCCAAACCTCCCTCCCTCCCTTGCTTCCACCCTCCCCCTTGGTTTTGTCCATGAAAAAATATAGAACACTTCATGAATTTGCATGTCATCCTTGCACAGGAGCAATGCTAATCCGCTCTGTATCGTTCCAATTTTAGTATATGTGCTGCTGAGTCGAGCACAGGTGGTCTTATTTTCTTTCATAATCTGCAGACGAAGGTCATGAGGTCCCGTATTTGTACCGGAGCTCTGTCCAAATTCTATTAATAGGAAAAAAGAAAAACCTTTAAAATTTTTTTTGTTTCTTGATTTTTAGAGAGAGAGAGAGATCGATTTGTTGTTCTACTTATTTATGTATTCATTGGTTGCTTCTTGTATGTGCCCTAAGCAGAGGTTGAACCAGCAACCTTGGTGTATCCAGCCAATGTTCTAACCATTGGAGCCACCCACCAGGGCCAGGAAACTCCTATATAGCACGTAATATGCTCTAAGTGCTTCCCACATGTGGCTTATTAATGCTCACCAAACCCAGTGTCATAAGAACTATTATTATCCCTATTTTAAAATAGGGCATTGAAGCACAAAGAGGCTACTTGGACAGAAAGTGCTGGAGCCAGCCTACAGAGCCAGCAAATTGCATACAATCTCCATGTATCTTAGAAACACAGTTGACCCTTGAACAAGGCAGAAGGTAAGGATGTCAAGCCCAGCCCCCACCCCCATTCCCACACAGTTGAAAACTCACTATAACTTTAAAGTCTACACTCAGCCCTTCCTATCCACAGATTCAACCAACCACACATCAAACACAGTGGTGTGTTCAACCACAATTGGTTGGATCTCTGCATGTGAAACCCCTGATAGGAAGGACTGACTATGCTGAAACAAATCCAGATATATATAAGTGAGCCTACAAGTTCCTACCTGTGTTGCTCAAGGGTTAATTATAGAGGAACTCCAAAAAAAAAGAAAAAGAAAAATCAAGGCAGTTGTGACCTTTTCAAGGCTAAGCTATACGTGTAAAGTGGTTTATCTGGCTTATTTCCATTGCCTCACCTAACAAAAAATCTTGTGTTTTCACAGTGAGAATGCTGAGGAAGATCAGCTCAAAGATAGGCTGGAGCAGCTGAGATGCCATTTTACATGGAAGTTGCTCATTGAAGATGTTGAAATCACTGATTTAGAAAACAGGGTCTTTGATGAAACTGAGTTCCTAGACACAGAATACAGTGTGGTAATGCACAACCTACTGGCCTATGTGAAACACCTGAAAGGCCAGAATGAGGAAGCCCTGCAGAGCTTGAAACAGGCTGAAGACCTAATCGAGAAAGAACAGGATGGCCAAGCACACGTGAGAAGGCTGGTTACCTGGGGTAACTATGCCTGGCTGTATTACCACATGGGCAGACTGGAAGAAGCCCAGATTTACTTGGACAAGGTGGAAAGCACCTGCAAGGAGTTTGCCAGCCCCTCCTGCTACACAGTGGAGAGTCCACACATGGACTGTGAGGAAGGATGGGCCTTGCTGAAGTGTGGAAGAAAGAATTATGAACGGGCTAAAGCCTGCTTTGAAAAGGCTCTGGAAGTGGACCCTGAAAACCCAGAATTCAACACTGGGTATGCAATTGCTGTCTATCGTCTGGAGGGCTCCAAGAAACCATCCCAGACCCTACACACCCTAAAACAGGCCCTCAGACTAAATCCAGAGGATGCATATATTAAAGCTCTCCTTGCTGTGACACTGCAGGGTGTAGGGCAAGAAGCTGAGGGAGAGAAGTACATTGAAGAAGCACTGACCAGCATGTCTTCTCAAACCTCTGTCTTTCGATATGCAGCCAAGTTTTACCGAAGAAAAGGCTCTGTAGATAAAGCTCTTCACTTCTTAAAAATGGCTTTGCGGGCAACACCCTCCTCTGCCTTCCTGCACCATCAGATAGGGCTTTGCTACAAGGCACAAATGATTCAAATAAAGAAAGCTAACAATTGGAAGCCTACAGGACGGGATAGAGAAAATATCCACAGATTAGTTCAGATGGCTATCTGTGAATTTGAAAAGGCTTTGAAGCTAAGACCCCCGTATCATGACGTGTGTATTAACCTAGCTCAGATGTATGTAGAACTGGGCCAGCACAAAGAGGCCGAGGACACTTTTCAGAAACTGCTGAGCATAGGGGTCAATGATGATTATCTACAGCAACAGATTCATTTCCAGTACGGCCAATTTCAAGAATATCACATGAAATCTGAAGTCAATGCAGTTATCCATTATTTAAAAGCAATAAAAATAGAAAGCTCATCCTTTGCATACAATCAAAGTCTCAGTGCTTTGAAGAAATTGGTTTTAAAGAAACATCAAAGAAATGGAGCAGACATAGAAAGCTTGAGCATCCTCGGGTTCGTCTACAAAATGAAAGGAGAAATGCACGGAGCCCTGGAGTGCTATGAGCGGGCCCTGAGGCTGGCTGCTGGCCCTGAGAACTCTGTGGGACCTGTTCCTTAGGGGCTGGAATATGGACCGCTTTCACATTCCTTTTGATATGAGGTTAACGTGCACTAACCATCTTTTCTGTGTGCTGCTTTCAGAATCATGTAATTTTGAACAATTACTCACACCTGATCAAATATTACTTGTATTCAGAAAATAGTGAAACATTAGATATGTCTCTGTGTATAAGAGAGGAAGAAAGACATAATCCATTTCATGTGAATATTATATAGTAGAAATAACAGTTTAAGTCTATCTGTTGCAAATAAAACACTGCACTTGCATAAAGTAAAATCATTCATTTTGTCAACAAATAGTTTTCAGTGCTAGATACCAAACATACTATGGTGATATAAGGAATTTATTTTTCCTCTACCCATCTTAGGTGTCTTGACTGAGGCTCCACAAATTAGACTAGGAAAAGAGTGATTAACCAGAAAATAACAAACAAAAGTTTATTAACCTATGCAGCCCACACACACAAGGCACTGCCTAGTGATGAGTAACTAGGTATTTAAAACTTGAGCATATATAGCATCTTAACAAAAGAATAATAAACATTTATAGAAGTGATAGGGAAAAGAAGTTTGAGTAAGTAGGTGGAGAAATGTAGGAAGGTATATATATGGGGAAAACTACCTGAAGACAGCTGCTAATTACCAAAGTTTGTTATGCAGATTCCTTTGATAAAGCCCTGGAGTTGTTTCAGGAGATGACCCTCCGTCTGGATAGACAGGGAGGAGGAACACCTTTAGGAGATTGTGCCCTGCTTTTTAGGCAGATAGGGAGGTAGCAGAGCTCTTCTTCTGTAGTTCCTCCCACCCCATTCCAGAAGTAAAGCATTTCTATGAAATCTTTTGTAAGTAAAATGCTATGAAGAAAGGACACAATTACCTTAGGGGACATTTTGCAAATGAAATTGCACTAGAGTACAGAGGCTCACAGACACAGCTCACAGCCATGGCAGTGTCGAGCTGAGCTGTGGAGTGTAGAAGGAGCTCAGCGGCTGGGGTAGTGCATAGCCTCTATAAGGGCTCTGTGCAAAATAAATGATGAGCATTATTCTTTTTGCCAAAGGTGAAAAACTTTTTTGAAAGTTTGTATTAGAAAAACAGGTAAGAATGTATGTCTTTTGTAAAAATGAAGTGGCATGATGCAAACTTTTGAAGAGTGGGGATCTTTTAAAAAACGTGGATACCTACATCTGCTTCTCCTCAATCGCCTACAGCTTAAAATAATACACATGCCAATGTGGCATACTTTGAAGTGGCACATTTTGCTCCCCTTCAGGGAGTAAACCTAACATTTCAGACATTTTCTTCAAACCTATGTAACTTACATCTAATGACAGAACTGACAGTAAATCATGTACAGTCATATGTTGCCTGTTAGGAGAGAGAGAGGAGATCCAAGATGGTGGAGGAGTAAGTGAAAACTACACTAACCTCCCAGCAACAATCTGGAATACAACGAAACTGTAGAGCAATCATCCTGAATAACCAACTGAACTCTAGCTGGAGAGAAGCCTTATAAACCAAGGAAAGACAGAAGAAACCATTTCACCACAATGTGACTAGTAGGGAGTGAGAAAGTGGCATCAGAGGGCTAGTTGGACTCCCATAGGTGGCACCTGAAGTGCCAGAGATATATTTCAATGGCTTGGGGATCTCCCTGAGACCTGTGGGGTCTGAACCTCAAGATGGGCACTCCAGGCTAGAGCACCAGAGCCAGAAAAGGAGCCCAGATAACATCTGGCTGTGAAAAGAAGCGGGGTTGCAGTCTGCCAGGGAAAGACTGCTGAAGACACAGCCTCTTAAAGCACCAACACACAAAATTTCATTTGCAGTCACTTAACCTGGGCTCCAGCAGAGGGATGGCAGAGTGACTAGAATCACTTGAGGAGAGTCTGTGTTTGGTGGTTCTGGGAAGAGAACTGAAGGAACAGCCACCAGGATCCCTGTGCTGAGTCATCCTCCATACTGCAGAATGCATCATAGGCAGAGCACTCCCCTCCAAGTGGCATCAGCACGAGGGGAAGCCATAGCCCCACTTGGAAGAATTACTCTGCGCTACCCTGTGAAGTTTAAGTCATGCTACTAATTACAGTTTGAGGCTATATCAATACATAGTTTAACAACTAAGGTGGATCTCTGGGAGATCTGAGATTTTTAGCTGACACCCACCCTCCACCTAGCTTGATGGAGATGTAAACCAGCTTTGGTGTGAAGTCTGGTTCTTTCTGCACACCCAGGCCCAGCAGAGGAAGCCACAAGCTGTGGATTGCTGAGAGTTCCAAACAGTTTGCCTAGGACCAGTCACAGGCAGCATCTGACAAGGACCTACAAGAGAGTCTTTACAGATATAACTAATACATAGAAACAAATACAGGGAAGAAGCTAAAATGCAAAGACAAAGAAACAGATCCCACATGCAAGAACAAGAGAATTCTCCAGAAGAACTAGATGAAATGGAAGCAAGCAATTTATCAGATAGAAATTTAAAGTAATGATTATAAGTCTTTCAACAGTATGAAAAAAAGACATAGAAACAAACAGATGAAAAGACTAGTCAGAAATAAAGCATACAATATCTGAAATAAATAATACTCTGGAAGGAATAAACATTAGGTTACATGAAACAGAGGATTGAATCAGTGGTTTGAAAGACAAGGTATAAAAAAACACCTAGGCAAAGCAGCAAAAAGAAAAAAGAATTTTTAAAAAATGAAGAAAGAGATACATCCGACCAAGATGGAGGCATAGGTAGCTATGTTCTACTTCCTCACACAACCAAAAGAAGGACAAAAGCCTATTTAAAAACAAAAAAGCAACCAGAACTGCCAGAAAATCACAACTGTATGGAAATCCAACAACCAAGGAGTTAAAGAAGAATCATTCATCCAGACTGGTAGGTGGGACAGAGTCAGGCAGATGGGGCAGAGAAGTCACAAGGCAAGGCAGTGGCTAGCAGACCGGGCGGTCCCACATTCATGTGCAAATAGATTGGGAGGAACAACTGGGGAGCAAGACACTGTGCAACCCATGGGTTTAAAATCATGTGGGATTACAGTGGTGGAAGAAACTCCCAGTCCCACAGGAGAGTCCGTTGGAGGTACTCATGGGGTCTTAGAACATACACAAGCCTACCCACCTGGGAATCAGCACCAGAAAGGCTCAATTCACTTGTGGGTAGCAGGGGAAGTGACTGAAAGCAGGCCAAGAACTAAGCAAGCAGCATTGTTTCTTCTCTGACCTCTCTCCAACACACAGTGCCACAACGCAGCAAATTAGATTGCCCTGCCCTGGTGAATACCTAAGGCTCTATCCTTTACAATTTAACAGGTACACCAAGACAAAGAAATATGGCCCAAATGAAAGAACAGATCAAAACACCAGAAAAAGAACTAAGTGATAAGGAGATGGCCAACCTACCAGATGCAGAGTTCAAAACACTGGTAATCAGGATGCTGATGGAAATGATTGAGTATGGACAGAAAATACAGGAATAAGTGAAGGCTATGCAAAATGAAATGAAGCAACATATACAGGCAACCAACGGTGAAAGGGAGGAAACCAGAACTCAAAGTAATGATTTGGAACAGAAGGAAGAAATAAACATACAACCAGAACAAAAATGAAGAAATAAGAATTTGGAAGAAATGAGGAGAGGCTTTTGGAACCTCTGGGACAACTTTGAACATTCCAACATCTGAATAATAGGGGTCCAACAAAGAGAAAAGGAAGAACAAGAAATTGAAAACTTATTTGAACAAATAATGAAGGAAATTTTCCCAATCTTGTGAAGGAAATAGACATGCAAGTCCAGGAAGCTCAGAGAGTCCCAAGAAGTTGGACCAAGGCACATCATCATTATATTAGCCAAGATTAAAGATAAGGAGAGACTCTTAAAAGCAGTAAGAAGAGAGGAGAGAGTTACCTACAAAGCAGTTCCCACTAGACTATCAGCTGATTTCGCAAAAGAAACCTTGCAGGCAAGAAGGGGCTGGAAAGAAGTATTCAAATCTATGAAAGGCAAGGACCTATATCCAAGATTACTCTATCCAAGAAAGCTTTGATTTAGAATGGAAGGACAGATAAAGTGCTTCCCAGATCAAGTTAAGTTAAAGGAAGTCAAGTTACAGGAGTTCATCATCACTAAGCCCCTATTACATGAAATGTGAAAGGGACTTATAAAGAAAAAGAAGATAAAAAATATGAACAGCAAAATGACAATAAACTCACAACTATCAACAACTAAACCTAAAAAAAAAAACTAAGCAAACAACTAGAACAAGAACAAAATCACAGAAATGGAGATCACATGGAAGGTTTCAGTGGAGAGGGCTAAGAATGGAGGAAAAGGAACAGGGAATAAGAAGCATAATTAGTAGGTACAAAATAGACAGAGGGAGGTTAAGAATAGTATGGGAAATGGAGAAGCCAAAGAACTTATATGTACAACCCATGGACATGAACTAAGGTGGGGGTACTGCTGGGGGCAGTGGTGTGCAGGGCAGAGGGAAATAAAGAGGAGAAAAAAATGTGACAAAAGTAATAGCATAATCAAAAAATATACTTAAAAAATAAAGTGTTAGGCTGAAAATGTCAAAACAATATCTAAAAACTAAATGAAAGAAAATAAATAAATAAAGCAAATACACCAAAATATATATGGGCTAGATGATAAAACCATACAGAGAGAAAGTATTGCAGCTGATTTTTCATGTATTGTAATTTGACTCTAAATCTCTAGAAGAATGTAACTTTTACCAACACACACCCTCCAAAAAAAAACCACAGCAAAAAAATCTTAAACTCTACTCAGCAATCATTTTGAAGATGTTTTATTGCTTTTGTTATTTTAAGACTGTTGTTAGTATAGTGGAATAGACCGTATGAGTGCTGGTATAACTTACAAAAGAGAAACTCGGTTTGGGAGAAATGATACACAGATGTGAGACTAATTAGGTTAAGTAAAATATGGTAAACTTGGGTTTGTAACTGAAGTCATGATCAATTTTATCTTTCAAATATACACCAAGTACCAATGTCATTTTCCTGATTGTGATATTCTGCAATAGTTATGTAAGTTGTGATTCTTGCTGGGCCGGGTTGGGGGAAGTGAAAAGTAAACAAGACTCTTTCTGCAACTTCTCTTAAATCTACTTCTGCTTCAAAATATGCCTGAAATATAGAAGAAGTAGTGGTGGCAATTCACTCAGTGCTTGGGTATATTTCAGTAAGCCAAACTGTGGGTCAAGATGGGCTGAGTGGACCCTTGAGACCCATGAGAAGATATGAAAATCATCAGATGATTCATAAGGAAGGACTTCTGGTGCTTTTAAGTCCTTCTCCATGGATATGTTTGGAAATATTTGAGAATAATCACAAAGCTAAGTGCAAAGTTTGTATATAGGGGTCAGAACACTCAGGATCCCATTCTTTTCCCATCCCAACCCGTGGATACGAAAGAGACACTGTGCAGCTCGGGAAATGAGGAAAAGTGGTGAAGGTACTGGACCTGGGCCTCAGAGAAAAGGAAGTATGTCCAGGAATTGAGTCCCAATCACTCACGCAGGGAATTTCCATCACACAGTAGACACCAGGAATCAGCAAGGCCCTGGTGTCCGCCATCGTGTACTTCAAAATCACCTGAGGGTTTCTTTCCAGCATTGATTGTGGGGCCCACTTCCAGAGACGATTTCAATTGGTCAGAGATGGGGCCCAGTTATCATTACTGTAAACCTCCCCTCACACAGAGATAATTCTAGTGGGTAGGAGTGGTGAGATCCCATAGCCTGTTCCAATCAGATGGGGAAGGTGAGGCACATAATGGTGATCTGGCATACCATTACTAGTGAGTTACACAGGAAGCGGGACCTAGCCAGACTCCAGGGACTGAATTCAGCCCTGTGCTCATTTTTATTTTCTAAAAGTTTCTTGTTTTTTCTCCTAACTGTAAATACACACACACACACACACACACACACACACACACACACACACACACACATTGCCTTTTTCTCTCTCTGTAATGCTTATCTGTCTTCTGTCACTCACGAGTGTGCTTATCCCAAGGATGCACTGGAAAGGATTCCAAAGTTCTAATCAGCCTGAGGTAGAGCCCCATGGAACCAAGATGACTGCCGGTTTGCAGCAATGACAAGAGAAATATTTTGTTTGTCTCTCTGCCTTCCCTCTCATGCATTGGAAAATTACAACCCCGACTGCCTTTGTCCCCTAGAATTCCAAAGACACCTTGTTCCCAAAAAGGAAAGTTTCTAATTCATTAATTTCAGCATTTGTTTGGAGCCTGAACATTTCCCCGAATACATAGATAAACCTGTCCTATTTCCTCAGAAATTTTTGTGCAGAACTTTGTGACTGGTTCGGGGTGTGGTAAGCAGAGTAGGGTTAAAGCTGTTGCTGAGTTGTGAAACTACCAGTCTTTGCTGAGCTGTCTTCCAGAACAAGGACGTATCCTGGAAGCTGAGCACCGGACTGCCTCTGTGCTGGAATGACTCAGCCTTGGCATGTAGTGGCCTGTCCCTTCTGATGCATATGTGTAACCAGTCCCAGTAAACGTGATTCCCATGTCTACTCGGGGAAACACTGCTTTGGGAGCTATCCCCAGTGCTCTCCTTACTGCTGGAAGTAAGAAACCTCCTTTCTCATACACTGCCTTGGTGGACATTCACTGGGCTGCACCAGATGAGCCCATTATGCTCAGTAACAATGTCTCAGTGGAAACTTGTAATTGGTGAGGACTGAAATGAGAGATGCACTGGGCAGGGGGGACTCAGCAAAAACTTCTTAGATCTAGCAGTGTGTTTGATTAAGCGATTCTAAGACAAAAATATCCTTGCTCCTCTTCTGTTCCTCCCCTGTTCTTTTTTTAAAGAGACAAAGTATAGATACCTTTATTTTTTAAAGAAAATATTACTTTCACTTGAAGACTTAAAATCATCATCATCGTCGTCATCGTCTAATCACCTCTTATTTGCATGCTTATATGTGCCAGGGAATTCCTAATGATTAAACTCAAGTTCTGTCAATTAGAATTAATGTTAATGTTAATGTTAATGTTAATGTTACCAGGGAGACCCGAGTCAGGGGCTTCCTGGCCTCAGCTCTTGCCTTGTAAGCAAGAAATGAATTCAGGAGAGAAACAAACATATCGTGTGTGGAATGAAACAGCAAGTTTACATATAAAATATAGCAGAATTCAGGTAGTAAGTTTTTCTATACACTTCACCAAGGCTACAAGTGGGCACTCAGCTAATATGAGTGCTCCAACTATTGGGGTTCTGGGGTTATATACTTTAGTCAGCTTCTAGGTTTCCACTTCCTTCTCTGCCTTTCAGACCTTTCCTACAGTTGCAAAGCATTCTCTCCCATGGAAGTGATGCACACAGAATTTGAAGGGCTCTCCTCCTCTGGTGCCATCACAGTTATGCATGTGATTCTGTGAATACCATACCCTGCTTTATTTGCCCTCTGGCCACTCTTTCCTGGCTTTTACCTAACATTAAGTTACAATTTGACTCAGAATGTGGGAATCCACGATAGAGCAAAAGAGGACTCCCTATGGCAAACAACAGCACCTTGCTTTTCGTTCCTGCACAGGGATCAGAGATCAAGAAATTCCCTTGCATCCCTGGTTGAACAGCTTAGTTTGTCTCAGCATTGCCTGATGCATCAATATTGCGGGTTGATCCCCAATCAAGGTGCTACAGGTCCAACACTTGCCAGTGTCAGCCTTCCAGAAAAGCAAATCTAATTTTTTTGTTTCAAGTCTCAAGAAGGTAGCACATACATTTCTCAGTCCCTCAGTATACTAAGGAAGAGGTTACAGGCCTCTTATTGTTATTGATTCTCCAGAAGGGTATGCAAAGGCACAGAATGATTAGGAAGACATAGAAAATAGGAGGAAAGTTAGGTTCAGGCTCCAGTTTAGAGACTGGCAGAATTGTATACCATAAAATGAGCAAATTCTGTTTCCAGATGAGCACACAGGCACAGATCTGACCTTGGCAAGTTCACACAGCCAATTGTCACAGGGGTCCCTGCCTCCAGGGTCAGCAGACTAGGCATGACTGGCATCTCCTAGCTCCCAGGCTTCTATAAACCTGCTTGGTACAGATGCTGAAAGAGGAATTTGTCTATCACGAAAACTAATCTTCACCATCTTCTCCTCAAATGAAAACAAAGAAAACAATCATTGATTCAGTTTATGCCTGCAGGAAGGAGGAACTCTGACGATGGTCAGTTTCACTTTCCAGTTTTGTTTTCCCCCTTGGTTTCCTAGTTGTTCTTGCAATGACACGCCCACAAGTTTCCTGATCAGTTGCTGTTCCCCTTCCTTATATAGCCCTGTGTTGGGGCTTAAGTTTATCTGAATGCCTACCAGGCAGGCTAGCAGATCTCAGAGCAGCTCATCCAGCAAAGCAAGCACAGCGCAACTGCTGCCTGATTATCAGCAACAATGAGGTAAACGTTTCTTGCTTCTCTGTCTTTCTAACTTTAAAAAAAAAAAAGCTAATTGTTACTGTCTGAAGAGACTTAGTTTCCATGATGTCAAGCTTCCTCACACTTCTGTTTAGACATTTGTGTGTGCACTGAGTGTGTACATTCATAAACACACACAAACTGTTTTATTAGTTCAGGCATTTTCCTTTTTGTTAGCATTGCCCTGAGGAAGCTTACCTCATGTTAAAGCCTAGGAAGAGGAGGGAAAGGGCAAAGGAATTTTGCAGGAGAAGATGATCCCAATCTCTGATGTTACTTTCCACCAAACTCCCCTCTGTCTGACATAAGGAGGGAAGGCCCAGTTGGTCGGGATGGAGACAGTGCTTTTAGAGGCTCCTCACCATGGAGAAGCTGCAGGACTCCACAGCCAAGAGACCCACAGTAGGGAGGTCGTCAGATGTGTGGGGGAATCATTGTGGCGATGTGGTTGGAAAGCTCACTGCCTAGAAAACAAGCCTTCTGTAGGCTTCCTGTCTCCCTCTCTGCATGGCTGAGCAGCTGTGGGGGGCCAATCCAGGGCCGCTGCATTTAAGATCAGCAGTCAGGTGGTCTGCAGGGTCCTTGATCACCTCCTGTCCCTGGGGCTTGGCTGGAGCTCTGCACTGGAGAACATCCCTATGTTCCTTAGCTAAAGGACCTAATGTGGGAATTTCTATACTGTCCACACTGAATCTACATTCCAATAATTCCTGATATCAGCAGATTAAAAAGAAAAGACATTAATCAATATTGATCTGTAAATTTCCCCTCAGTGCTCCAATCAGAAAAATTTGAAAGGGCAAAGTTTCAAAAAATGCACAATTACTGGCCTTTGACAAATTCACCTGCTTTCCCTCTCCTTCCCTTCCCTCCCAGTTCCTTCCACAGACAAACACAGTGGGTGGTCACTGATGATGATGATGATGATGATGATGATGATGATTATAAAAATGTAGCCATTACTGCTTGAATGTTTATTAAGTGCTAGCTGGCTTCTAAAATTACTGTGTAAATAATTTCATTTAACCCTCAAAAGACACTGTGAGGCAGACACTCATACTGACTGTGCTATAATCAATCTTAGATTTTAAAATGTAAAATCACACAGGTAATAAATGAGCTGAGACATGAACCACAGTCTCCATTCAATGAGACCTTATTTAACCTTTAAACCAACGTTTCCCTTTTTAAAATATATTTTATTGTTTATGCTATTACAGTTGTCCCATTACCCCCCCTTCATTTCCCTCCACCCTGAACACCCTCTCCCACCCACATTCCCCCCTTTCGTTCATGTCCATGTGTCATAAGTTCTTTAGCTTCTACATTTCCGCCACTATTCTTGCCCTCCCCCTGTCTATTTTCTACCTATCATCCATGCTTCTTATTCTTTGTACCTTCCCCCCTCTCTCCTCCTCCCACTCCCCTGTTGCTAACCCTCCATGTGATCTCCATTTCTGCAGTTCTGTTCCTGTTCTAGTTGTTTGCTTAGTTTCTTCTTGTTTTTGTTTCAGGTGTGGTTGTTAATGATTGTGAGTTTGCTGTCATTTTACTGCTCACATTTTTAATTTTCTTTTTCTTAGATAAGTCCCTTTAGCATTTCATAAAATAAGGGCTTAGTGATGATGAACTCCTTTACCTTGACCTTATCTGAGAAGTACTTGATCTGCCCTTCCATTCTAAATGAAAGCCTTGCTGGATAGAGCAATCTGGGATGTAGGTCCTTGTCTTTCATGACTTGGAATACTTCTTTCCAGCCCCTTCTTGCCTGCAAGGTC
>JAPYXV010000750.1:0-14842 GCA_028533065.1 Trachops cirrhosus | reverse complement strand
TTTCCATTGAGAAGTCAGCTGCTAACTTTATCGGGTTACTTGTATATTAATTCCTTTTTCTCCCTTGCTGCCTTTAAGATTTTCTCTTTGTCTTGCAATTTTGCCATTTTAATTATGATGTGTCTTGAAGTGGGCTTCTTTGGGTTCCTCTCGCTTAGGATTCTCTGTGTTTCCTGGATTTGTGTGACTTTTTCTCTCATCAAGTCAGGGAAGTTTTTCATGTTTACTTTTTCAAATAGGTTTTCTATCCCTTGCTCTTCTTCTTCTCCTTCAGGTATCCCTATTATACAGATATTATTACGTTTCATATTGTCTTGCATTTCTTGTAATCCCTCTTTATTCTTTCTGAGCCTCTTTTCCTCTTCTTGCTCATTTTGGGTGTTTTTTTCCTACTTTGTCCTCCAGCTCAATGATCCGATCTTCTGCTTCATGAATCCTGCTTTCGATTCCTTCTACTGTGTTCTTCAGTTCAGACATTGTATTCTTCATTTCCTCTTGGCCCTTGTTGATAGTTTCTATTTCCTTTTTCATGCTGATGTAGTTTTTAGTGAGTTCATTGTAGTTTCCCTGTAGTTTATGGCAATTCATTGTGAGCTCATTGAGCTACCTGATAACCATTGCTTTGAACTCAATATCTGATAGTTGAGTTGTCTCTTTCATTTAGCATTCTTTCTGAGGCTTCCTCCTTTCCTTTATTTGGGGATTGTTTCTTTGTCTTCCCATTGTTTGTGAGACTGTTTGTTAGCCTCAGCTTCTTAAATTGATCTGTTTGGCTCCCTGGGTTTATGGTGTGAACTTCTGTGGTAGAATACCTGTGAGATTCAGTGGTGCCGTCTCCTTGATCTCCCAAGCTCACTGGTTTAGGGCTGTCATTTAAGTTGGCTGTGTGTTTGTCTTTGGGTTTTGATTATTATTGGGTCTTTCTTTGGTGGGTCCTTCCCACCAGCTGATTATCTGATAGTCACTCTGTTCACTACGTCTTGTATTTTGTTGTGCTGGTGAGGGCAGGTTGTATCAAAGCTGTTTCTTCTGTGTGTACAGGGTTTTGAGGATTCTCTCTCGCTCTTGTTCAGTTGTTTGTACTGGGTAGCATCTCCACTGTTTCGTTGTATTTCCAGAGAGGTCCTGGATTGAGGGTTGTGTCGTTTCCACTCCTTCCTTCACCTTCTTCTGTTGTTATCTGTTGGTGGTTCATTTTTTGTTGGGTTTCCTTTTCCAGTGGGTATTCTGGTGTTCACCACTTCTACCTCCTCATCTGTTTTTTCAGTGTTCACTACAATTTTTGGTCTCTTCATATATGCTGGGGAACTGTTGGCTGTTTGCTCTGTTCCTCCATAAATGGACTAGGTTTTTCTCCCATGTGTAGAGGGAAGTAGAATCTGCTCCATCCTACCTTGCTGCCATGTTTCTCATCTTATCATTACTTTTTCAAACACGTTTGTTATCCCTTGCTCCTTTACGTCTCTTGGTGTCTTTATGATATGAATATTATCATGTTTTATGTTGTTGTGTATCTCCTCTAAACACTTTTTTATGCTTTTTGAGGTTTTTTTTGTTTCATTTTATTGCTCCATCTGGCAGGTTTTTTCTACCTTGTCCTCAAGCTTGCTGATTCAGTTCTCTGCTTCATCTAGCCTGCTTTTAATTCCTTCTACTGTATTCTTTATTTCAGATATTGTTTTCTTTATTTTGTCCTGGCTTTTACTGATAGTGTCTCTGTCCTTTTTCATGTTGGTGTAGTTCACAGTAATTTCATGGTGGCTTCCATCAAGTTCCTTTTAGTTCTCACTGAGCTCTTGGAGCATCATTGTAACCATTATTTTGAACTCAATGCCTGATAGTTTGCTTACCTCAATTTCATTTTCCACTCTTTCTGGGGATTCCTCCTTCCCTTTTGATTGGGGGTTATTTCTTTGTCTCCCCATTATATGTAACTCTTATTGTTTGTTTCTGCATATTATATTGTTCTACTTTGATTCCCTGATTTTAGGTGTGAACTTTTCTGGAAGGAGACCAGTGGGACTCAATGCTGCTGTCTCCTTGATCTCCTGAGCTGGATACTCTTGGGATGCCCTTTATGCCATTTATGTGGGCTGTCTGTTTGTAATCGGGTTTCAGTTGCTGTTGGGTCATTCTTTCGTGGGTCTTTCCTTCCTGCTGGCTGGCTGAGAGTCACACTGCCCACTACCTCTTGGATGCTATCCTACAGGTTCTGCTAGAACAAAACCCAACAAACAACCCACAAAACAAGTCCACACCTGTAGAATAACCCCCACCCACAAATAACCACACTATCAAAAGCAAATGAGCAAATATTAATAAAGGTGTAAAGAGATTAAGACTATTATATGAATGGAAAAATGAATATGATATGACTAAATCAAAGAAAAATTATTTTAAGAGGGTAGAAGGAGGAGAAATAATAATAGTAGGGAATAGGAACAAGGCAGGGAAAGAAAGAAAATAAAATTTACATCATAACAAAGAAAGGGAGAGAAGAAAGCAGAATGGTGTAAGAAAAGGGAAGCATATATTTTAGGTTTAAACAAAATTTTTAAAAAATATAGTGAAAAAATAGGAGCCAAATTGGAGAAAAAGATCCATCACAGCATATCAACAACAAATGAGCAAAGATTCCACTTTAATATAAGTGGAATGGGAATAAGAAGGAAAAAAGAAAGGAAAAAAACCTTATGAGATATCTAGAGGAGAGAAAAGTGATTTTGAGAGGATAGAGGGAGAAAGGTACTAAGGTCGAGGAACAAAAGCCAGTCTAAGACAGGGAAAAAGTAAAATTGAAAATGCAAAAAGAAAGGGTAGGGGGAAGGCAAAATAGAGTAGGAGAGGGGAACAGTAACATTTGAGATTTGAAATACAAAAATAGTAAAGATCTAGAAATAAAATTGAAGACATGTAACAACATCCACCATATCAACAACCAATGAGCAAAGATTGATGAAGGCGGAGATAGAATAATGGCATTTTAAGAATGAGAAAAAGAATGTGGGATGACTTATGACAAGAAAAATGGTTTTGTACAAACAAGCAAGCAAAATATAACAAGAGACATTGAAATTAAGAACAAATGGACAGTAACCAGAAGTGAGATGGGGGGGGATAATGGGGGGGAAGGGGTGAAGGGTTTTCAGGAATAACTATAAAGGACACATGGACAAAACCAGTGGGTGGAATCAGGGGAAGGAGATGGGGATGGCTGGGGTGGGAGAGGCAGATGGGGGAAAAAGTCAGACAACTGTACATGAGCAACAACAAAATAAAAAAATGAGTAAGAAAACAACAAATGGTTTTGAGAGGCTGGAGGCAGGAGAAACTGTAAGAATGTGGAATAGAAAGAAGTCAGAGCAAAAGAAAAAAATAAAATTTAAAACAAAAATAAGAAGAAGGAAGTATGTAAAGTGGGGAAAGAGAACGGAGAAGCACAATATGAGTTTTGAAATAAACAAATATATAAAATCTAGTTAAATGGTAGGCACCACCTTGTAGGAAAAAGAAATGAATATTAAAAACTCTCCTATGCAGGAGAGTAAACAACACAAATCCTGAAGAAGACCATGGTGGAATTCAACTCAGTAGAATCCTGTGCTTACCACTGTCTTTTCTTTCAGGATCCAGCCCTAGTAATGTCAGATGGTGTCTCAATTTGGCTCTAGGCAGCCTGTTCAAGACTACAAGCAATCCACAGTCTACAGCTGTTGCCTTAAGATTTGGCTGGTCCCCACTATTCTGCCCTGCTGTCTTTTCATCAACCCAGGGACCAGGAGTGGTTCTTTTAATGTACTAAGAGAACTGCAAGTACCTTCTCCACCTGCTTCCAAAAGGAGCCTGTGGTGTGATTGGGAGGGTGGGAACCCTGGGTCACCCCTAGGGGAAAGTATTCAGTTTTCAGGAAAGATGGTGGGAGTGTTTCCCCATCTCCTCACTACATGTCTTAGTTTGTCCCGGATTTTCCCAATAATATTTGATTTCTGGTTAATTAGCTATCCGTTCCCCATGAGAGGCGAATCTGTGTAAAAGGGGCAGATCTTTCCCGCTTGGCACAGACAGCAGCTCTGTGTAGGTGCCAAGGCTGGGCGGGGCCCTGAGGCCCCCTTGTTGCACCTGTCTCTAATCTCTCTGCTCTGCTGTTTTAGTGGATCATGGCCCAAGGAAAAATGTAGCTCATAGTGTCTGGTAAAGGGCCCTTTCAGAGCCTTTTCTTCTTCCCTTGAATACATGCATCCAGCAGGGGGGTCCTGGGACAGGCTTCACTGATCTGAGAGTCTATAATCCTACAAGGTGGGGATTGGGCTTGTCTGTCTGTGAGGGGACCAGCCTAGCTGCAGCAAATCTCAGGCATTCAGCTCCTGGTCATCCAGTCCCTAGCCTGCTGCTGTCTTGCTGGAGGCTTGGGCTCAAACTCTTCACTCTGTCCAGTCCCTTACTCACCAGCTATCCTGGGTTAGGTCCCAGATTCCCATTTTTTTTTTCCAGATTCCCAGTCCCAGCATGACTGATTCCCTTCAGCATGACTCTATCCCTTTTAAGTTCTTTGTTAGAAGAGCCGATATGCATGTACACAGGACCACCAGGTCCCTACCAAGTCTTGAGTCTCAGCTCCTTTGTTAAAAGGGTTTTTGTGTGACCCTCACACTGCAGCACCAAGCCGTGGAGGGCCTGTTCTCCATGCAGTCCCACACCCCAAATATCAGTCTCTCTCAATCAGGGCTGGCCACCACCTGCCAGAGCCTCTGACAGTTTTAGATAAAGTTTCTCTCTGGATCTCTCCCCAAAGGTGCTGAGAAGAGTCCTGCAGGGAAACTATGGGGCAGTGGTGGGTGCTATTCCTGCTCCCTCCAGGGATTCTCAGTCTCAGGAAGGCCTGCTCCCACCATGCTGTTTCTACAGCCAGCACCTCCCCAACTGTCTGTCTCTGGCCCAGAGCTTGCAGCTCCTGAGCTGATCTGCAGGCATCCCGAATCTGCGCAGCCAGAAGTGCCAGTTTGGGCAGTGGTGGTGGCAGTTGCTCTGTTAGGAGAACCCAGGCTGCCCACTTCCAGGTGCCCCACAGGTGGGCAGGCTGTCACCCACTCACACACACTCCCTGCACTCTCACCCATGTATGTACTCTCTGCTGGATTTTTGAGTTGATTGCTTTGTAGTTTAGCTGCAAGACCACTCTGGGTCTGGGAACAAGTGGACAGAGCTTCCATCTACTCTGCTACCATCTTAGATCCAATGATGATACTATTGATCTAGAAATTTCTTGATCATTTATAAAGATCCAACTCTCATATCATGTCCACTGTGAAGCATTCTCTGATTCCCAAGAGGGTGGTTGTATCTGCTTCCTCAGGAGACCCACAGACCAATGTACCTACTGCTATTATAGTAGTTTCTATTCAGGCATAACGCTTTATATGTTTATCACTCTCCAAATTATTTGACCTTCCAGAGGTCAAGAATTGTTCTTTAGTCATCTAAGACAGACAATCAACTGATGAGGAGAAAGTATTGGCAGCTTATGTAATGAACTAGGTGTCATTACAGTAAGGAAAAAACATATAAAAAAAAAAGGCCAGTAAGACCACATGATAAAAATTGAATAAATTATTTAAACTTAGAAATCGTAAAAATTGACTAAAAGTATATAATTTGCTTCACTTCATTTTTATGTAAAAAGTTAGTGAAAGAAAAGAGTAACAAGATATTTCATCCATCAGACTGTCAATAATTAAAACATTTGTCATGCAAAGGTGACAAGAAATTGAGAATCATTCTGTATCGATTACTGGCAATATAAGTTATGTTTTTATTTAGTACATAGTAGAAAATGTCAAAAATTAAAAATGGACATGCAATTGTAGTCTAAAAATTCTCCTTGTAGACACCTACAAATATTTTTATTAGAAAAATATATTTACAAAGACATCGATTGCAGTGATTATTTAAAAATCACAACTTGGAAACAATTTAAATATTCATCAGGAAGTAAATGATTAAATAGATCATAATTTAATATTACATAGATACTAAAACGAGGTGAATATTAGTATGGTAAATCTCCATGATAGTATAATGTGTACATAATTTAAAATATTGCAATATTATGAAAATATGTATATAACGATCTACAAATCTTTTAAATATTAAGTTATGACCAACATGCATAATATAAGCTCATTGAAAATGTAAGTGCATACACAGGTACATCTTATTTTGTACTTCTCTTTATTGCACTCTGCACATACTGCATTTTTTACAAATTGAAGGTTCATGGCAACCCTGCATTGAGCAAGTTTATCAGCACCACTTGACCAATACTAATTTCGAACTTGGTATCTCTTTATCACATTTTGGTAATTCTCATATTATTTCAAACATTTGTTATGGTGATCTGTAATCAGTAGTTTTGGATGTTACTAGTGTAATTATTTGGGGGTCCTATTAACCAATCAGCACTGTGTACTACAAATAAATTGTTAGTGGATTCAATAAACTTCATTGTTGCCTTATTTTAAGAAGTTGCCAATGCACCCCAGCTTCCCCACCACTGGTCTGACCAGTCAGCAGCCATCAGCATTGAGGCAAACCCTCAAAAATATTACAACTAGCATTTATAAAGTATTTTTAATTAATGTATGTACATTAGGTATTTTAGACATGCTAGTGCACACTTAAACTATAGTACTGTAAAAACATAACTTTTATATGCATTGGGGAATCCCAAAATTTGTGTGATTCACTTTATACTGTGATACTTTATTGAGGTCATCTGAAACCCAACCTACAATATCTGTGAGGTATGCCTGTAGAAGACACTCTAGAAGAAACATACTTTTATTATATTTTAAAATATTTTATTTATTAGCTATTTTTCTTTATTTTATTATATATTTCCACATTACCATTTAGTCCCCTTATATTTTCCTCCCCCCAGCAATCACCACCACACTGTTATCCATGACACATATCAACTTTTAAAATTTTTTTACATCTGATAAATAAGTGGGAGGCAAAGCGTATGTGGCGAAAGAAAGGAGACTTTGGGATTATACTTTGTATACTTTTGCATTTACTTTAGGCATACAATAACATATTCAGTATTAAAAATACCAAGAAAAGGAAAGCAAATATTTTGCGTAATATAAAATACTAAGCTCAGGAACATTATCACCGATACTAGACTATAACCAAATAATGCTCATAATCACATCTTCAACCCCCTAACACCTTTAATTTTACAGCATGTAACATGGTAAATATGAAGATGCAATTTCCTGAAAACACTACAGAAGGAGTAAATTGGACATTGGAGGCTAGGTTCATATCCCAGTTTTGATACATATTAACTGGATGGATGTTATTTCTATGAGGCTTACTTTCCTGCATATAAAATATATATAGTAACACTTACCTCTTAAGATTTGAAAATGCTTGGTTCATAAGGTGCTTAATAATTTCCAGTTTTGTTTATCTTTTGCTACTGTAAGGAACCTTGTCCTGTTTGGAGATGAATGATGAGGTTTGCCCCAAGACATCTTTTACTGGAAGGGGGTGTCACACAGTAGTCAAAGATGTGGTGATTTTCCCTCAATTTATGATACAGCATTGCCTTTCACCTCTAACTTCAAAATCATCATAATTTTATGCTTTTACTTATAAAATCATAAAACCATAGAGCTGGAAAAATATCTTCAAAATCATTTACCTCAGGTTTCCAACCTACAGGCAAAACGATGGATATCATAAAACATCTGTTGTTTTAATCATTTCTCCCAAAATATGATTCTAGCATTTTCTTGAATGCTTAACCCATCAAATGCTTGATAAGTCTTTTACCTAAGTAATATCTTCAAAAACAAACATATAGAGATAAAAGAAATCCCTTTTCTTTGAAATTAAATTATTTTTGTCCTTATTATAAGAAAAAGTGTGGAACTAATAATATTTAACAGGAAAGATAAATATACAAATATGGAGGAAACAATAAAACTCTGACAGAGGGGAAAATTGATAATATCTTTTGAGAAAAAAGTGAAAACACGCTGCAATTCTGGATATAATGTCAAATTCATGCCAGTCTTCATCCTTTGCAATTCCCCAATCAGTTGTATGCTCCTGCCCCCTTTGTAAAATATTAATTGACCGTAGAGACTTGGTTTCATTTCTGGGTTCTTTATGCTGTTCCATGGATCTATGTATCTGTTCTTATGCCAGTACCAGGTTGTTCTGATTACAGTGGCCTTCTAGTATATTTGATATCAGGTATTGTGATGCCTTCTACTTTGTTCTTCTTTCTCAAGACTGCTGAGGCTATCTGGAGTCTTTTTTAGTTCCATACAAATTTTTGAAGTATTTGTTTTAGATCTGTGTATTATGCCATTGGTCTTTTAATAGGAATTGTATTGAATCCATAGAATGCTTTGAGTAGTATGGACATTTTAATGATGTTAATTTTTCTAATCCATGAACACAATGTATGCTTGCATTTATTTGTATTTCCCCAAGTGCTGGGAACAGCCTAAGTGACCATCAGTAAATAAGTGGATCAAAAACTTGTGGTACATTAACACAATGGAATACTATGGAGCAGAAAGAAAGAAGGAATTTCAACTTTTTGGGTCAGCATGTATGGAACTGGAGAGCATTATGCTAAGTGAAATAAGCCAGTCAATGAAAGACAAATACCATATGATCTCATCTATAAGAGGAACCTAATGAACAAAATAAACTAATGAGCAAAATAGAACCAGAAACATGGAAACAAAGAACAGATTGACAGTGACCAGAGGGGAGGGGGAAGGTGGATAATGGTGGAAAGAAGGGGAGGGGTCTAGTCAAGGAACATGGATTAATGATCCATGGACATGGACAAGAGAGTGGGGAATGACTGTGGCAGTGGGAAGTGGGCTGGGTGGAGGAGGAAAGGGAAGAAATTGTGGAAACTCTAATAGAATAACAGTAAAATATTTTAAAAAGAAGCCACTGGCAAATGCATTGCTAATTCTCCTTCCTTCCCAAACCTAACAGCCTGTCCTGCAGCATAGTAGATCCATCGTGCCTCTCAGGGATGTCCCATGAGATGAACTCTTTATCTCTTTGTGAAGCAGTGGACAGCTTGATAATACACCCACCCTATATTTGTTTACCCTCCTCCTCTGGTTTATTTCCCTTCTCATTCCTCCCACCCTGGGATTTCATCCCAAATAAAGCATTGACTTACAAAAACAAAACAAAACAAATACAATAAAATAAAATAAAAGACTCATCCAAAGTCATGTGAATAAGTAGTACCAGTGAACTTAACCAAAAGTTTAAAGAGTGAAAAAGCTGTGCTGTTTTATTATTCTTCTATCATCACAAATTATCCTTCAAGAACGTCCTGAAGAAACCCTCCCAAACAACTCCAAGAAACACCTCATTAGAAAGTCAGGTATATGAAAAAATCTCATCCAGGTATTCCAAACACAGCCAGCTCCACACATTGTTCCTTCCAATTATCACAGCAGTTTGTGCTTTTTTGTCCAATCATTTTTACCACCTCTGTGGGTTCCAATTGATTGAAGACATTTTTGCCTCATTAATTTTTTTAAATTTTTTTATTTTAGTTTATTCAGTACAGTTTCTATCCTTTATTCCCATTCTAGCCCACCCACCCATCCCTTCCCTCCTCCCTCCCATTTCCAACCCCCCTACTTTTGTTCATGTATCCTCTATATTTGTTCCTGTAAACCCTTCCCTTCTTCCCTGAAATTCCCCTGAAATTCCCTCCCCTCTTCCCTCTGGTCACTGACAACCTGTCCTCTATTTCAGTGTCTTTTGTTATATTTCACTTGTTTCTTTGTTTTGTTGTTTAGGTTCCTGTTAAAGGCAAGATCATATGGTATTTGTCTTTCAATGCCTGGCTTATTTCGCTTAGCATAATGCTTTCCAGCTCCATCCATGCTGTTGCAAAGGGTATGAGCTCCTTCTTTCTTTCAGCTGCATAGTATTCCATTGTGTAAATGAATGGGTCAACAATGAAATTAGGGAAGAAATCAAAAAGTTTCTGGAAACAAACAAAAATGAACTCACAACAACCCAAAACTTATGGGACACAACAAAGGCAGTCATGAGAGGGAAGTTCATAGCAATACAGGCCTACCTAAAAAAGATAGAAACATTTCAAACAAACAACCTAACCCTATGCCTATAAGAACTTGAGGAACAAGAACAAAGACAGCCCAGAGCAAGTAGAAGGAAGGAAATTGCCTCATTAGTTTTTAATTGGCTCACATGGGCACACTTATAAATGATGACCCTGATCTATCACAGTCTCAGTGGAGCTCCACATTCCCCCAATGCTAAGATGCAGAGAATGTGTAAGGATACCACCACTAGGGACAGGTCTGGGCAAATGTGTAACAGTGTTAGACTTAGAAATTTCTGAGGAAAACAACCCCCTGGAATTGCTGCTCTGGCAGCTGACTAGGGAACAAAAAAGGACAAGGTAGTAGAAAGACCCGAGGATCAGAAAGTCTATGCTTTTAACTCTGATAAGTCACTTAACTTCTTTGATTCACAGTTTTCTAATCTTCCTAATACTTATTTATCTAAATAAAATAATGTCATTGGACTTGATTATCTCTAAAATTCCTGCCAGCTATAAAATCAAATGATTTGATTGGTTAGGCAGTAGACACAATGTAAATAACTTCAAATGAAATTAACCGACTCTGCTCTTGGAAGAATATTCTATTTAAATTTAAGAGTGATCCACAAAAGGACACCAATACTTTCCAAAGAAAGCATATTTAATTTTTAGAAATGCAGGATAATGCTTATCTGACAGTCATTGTAATGAGACTTTTAAATTTACTAATTTGACAGGATTTTAAGTGTAAAATGCTAATATTACTAAAAACCTTTTTTCCATGTTAACTATCATCTTTCCATTTTTAGTGGTTTTGAAATTTTAACATTGCCAACTGTATTTTAGATTAACCTATGTTTAGAGCGCTTAACATCTGAAGCAGTGCATCACTGTATTAATAACTTTCACATGAATGATCATGATAACAATAGCATTAAAAACCTGTAAGCACTTTCTTTTTTATTTTTATTTATACTGTTATTTTTATGCTATTACAATTGTACTTGCTTTTTCTCCCTTTCCCCACCTCCACCCAGCCTCACTGTCTCACTCCCCAAGTCAATCCCCATATTGTTGTCTGTGTCCATGGTTGTGCATAAATGTTCTTTGGTTAATCCCTTCATCATCTTTCATCCCATCCATCTCCCCCACCTCCTTTCTGGCAGCTGCCAGTCTGTTTTATGTATCTAAGCTTCTGTTACTATTTAGTTTGTTAGTTTATTGTGTTCCTTAGATTCTACATGTAAGGGAGATCATGTGGTATTTTTCTTTCACTGACTGGTTTAATTCACTTAGCATAATTTCCTCCAGGTTTATCCCTGCTGTTGCAAAATGTAAACTGTGGTACATTTATATAATGGAATACTACCCAGCAATAAAAAGAAGAAACTCTTAACATTTTGCAACATCATGGATGGACCTGGAGAAGTTATGCTAAGTGAATTAAACTTGTAAACACTTTCTTTATGCACAGTATATACGATTCCCAAAACTGCCTGTTGCTTCCAATTTTTCCTCAATTACAGATAAAATTTAATTTTGTATTCTTGGGAAACATCCAAAGTGCACATGGCATATTTGTCTAACAACATGGTCACGATAGAGCAAGAGATATGGTATAACATGTCCAAAGTATACAACTGGGTCAGGCAGTCCTGGGCTTGAACCCCATTTCTGCCATTTGCTCATCTGCAAAACAGCGATCATACTTATTTCAGGATCATGGAGAAGCTTGAAGATAATAATGTGAAGTGTCTGGTGCAGTTTTTGATGATTTAATTTTAAATCCCAGTAATACTTAAGCATTAAAATTCTATCAGCTTAAGAGGTAATAAGCCTTCTGTAGAATGAGGTTAGCAATATTCAATTTCAGCACACTGGATTGCTTTTAGGAAGGAGATGAGTTCCGTTCCTCTAAAACAGGAGTTCTCTATCTGTCCATCACAACCACCTAACACATGCTTTTCTCTCCAGTCTGGTCTTCTTGTATTGTCCTGCATTTCGTGAAACAAACTGGCACGTATTCAGTAGCTCGCACCATGAAACTAGTAATTTTATTGACATTTCACCATCTCTCTCTCTTTTGCCACTGATATTCATCATCACTAAGCCAATTAGTTTTTATTTGCAAAATATGTCTCCAATAAATCAATTTTTTCACCTTTACTGCCATGACCTTCTAATGTAATATTGTTGTAACAGGTCCCCCATATTCACACATAGCTCTTTCTGAACTGTTACATATACCACAGGGATCTGTTTTTTAAAACAAAAATATGTTCATTGCCTTCTTCTTATCTTCAAATATGTCAACAGCATCCCAAATTCTAGAATAAAGACCAAAATCCTTTTCACAGCCCACAAGACTTGAGATTATCTGAAGCCATTATCTATCTGTTAAACTCAGCCCAAGCTACCTTCTCTATCATTCATTTATCTTTTTTAATTGCTGTATCCTTGCGCATTTGCATTTTGTTTAATTTGGCCTGGAACCTTCTCATCCTTCTGCCTCACTCATTCTGTTGATTTTTGCTTACTAGATGTCAGATAAAACATTACTTCCTATGGGAAGCCCTCAAGCTCCCAACCAAACTGAAGTAGGTTAGGCTCACCTCTTCTGTGCTTTCATACCACCTAACTTCTTACTTCAACATAAATGTTGGAAATCTAGTTTGGTAATTCATCTGTGTTTTATTATATATTTATTAAATTAGACAAATTTCAATTGGTTATCATAATGTGCAAACTCCATGAAGACATGCATCATGTTAATTTTTCTCAACAGCATATTCTTAGTACATAACATAATCAGTGTCTACCCAAAGCTAATACTTAATGAAAATTAGTTGAACAAAGTACTAAAAGAAATTAAGGGTTATTTTTTCTTGTTATTTTTTCCTATGGTTTTTGTTTTGAAAATATTTCTCCCTACAAACTCTATCTGTTCTTCTCCCCTGCCAAAGATCGATTGTGTCCAGCATTTATAATTCAAGCACTATGCCCACCTTTTATGTACCCTTGGTAATTGTGTCTGCTTAACCAACCTGCATCACCACAGGTGCCCCAATTTAATTGACAAACTCTCCTTTGGATTGGCATGAAATAATCACTATTACAGTGAGAATATATAGTTATTCATTTTGCTAATATGGAAAATATTGCTTTTGTTATTACAAAGTATACAATTTCTCTTAATATTTTTGAAATGTTAAAAATAGTGATCTAAAAGGGACAAATATTTAGAGTACCTCAAAGGACCACACAGATGTTCAATTATCAATATTTGTCTATTTGTGAACTCCAAAATTAAAAGTTAACTGTGTTCAGTCTTTGCGGAGGGAAGATGGCGGTGTGGTAGGAGGGAGCACATACCACCTCCCGTTTCAAAAGACAGAAAAACCTAACCATACTAAAGAGGACATTGCAGCTTACATGAAAATAAGAAATCAAAATTGTAGCGGACATGGAAAGACCAGACCGTAAGGAGACTACTGCAGGATAATAACAGCCCAGTGATCAGCATGGGGAGCAGGGAGGTTGCAACCCCAGCCCCAGAGCTCCGGGAGCTGCCGCGGGGCTCTCGGGGTAGGGGAGCTGGGTCATCCACTCCCTCCCTGGCCAAACAAAGACTGAGAAGTGCTCATCCGGGGGACCTCGGAGCGGGGCTTGGGGGAAGATCACAGCCCAGTCAGTGGAGCCAAAGACGGCAGGCCCTTGTATGGGTGCCCCAACCCAGAGAGAGTTATTTTTTGGGTAAATGGTTTGGTGCCTACAGCCGTGAGCACGAAAAAGCACGGGCGTTCTGTGGGATCTCCGGAGCCCAGGCCGGGACGTGGAGGGAGGCTCGAGTCCCCCAAAAGCCACAGCGTAAACACCCGTGAACCTGGAAGCGGCGGCCAGCGTGTGCACTCCACAGTGAGCTTCCCGCGGGAGTAGTGCCAATACAAAGGGTCCGGGGTCCACCGTGTCTTGCGCCGGCGCCACAACCCAGAGAGAGTCACTTTTTTGAGTAAAAGTCTGGGTGCCTACAGCCGTGAGCTCGGAAAAAGCACGGGCATTCTGCGGGATCCCTGGTGCCCAGGACATAAATTCGGGGGAGGTTCCAGCCCCTCAGAATCCACAGTGTACACAACCATAAACCAGGAAGGGGGGCACGCGGGCGCACACTCCACAGTGAGCTATCCGAAGGACAGCTGAAGAGCGCGCCTGAGGCCTGAACCCTGGTGAGAAGCGCCAGCGTACACACCCGTGAAGGGACGCACGTGTGCAGGAACTCCTCGGTGGGCGCCAAAGGGAGTGCTTGGGAGTACACAGTTTGGTGCCTGGGGCATTGGGCCCGTGAGGCTGGACCTGGGGACAGTGCGCCAGAGGCTGACAGACCTCTGAACAGGAAGTGGAACAAAGCCACTAAGTCTGCTGCAGCCAGCAAAACCAGGAAAACCAGTTTGGCCAGTTTGAAACCAACAAAGGGTTTTTTTGTTTTGTTTTGTATTGTTTGTTTCTTTGTTTTTTGGTTTTTTTCTTTTCTTTTCTTTTTTCTATTTTTTGCTGGATTTTTTTTATTAAGTAACTTTTCATTTTTTAATTCTTATTATTGTTATTTCACTCAATTACTTATGTTTCTATTTCCTTCTAGTGTTGATCCATCTACCTTTCTTTCCAAATTTATCTCTTCATTATATCTCCTACTTATTGCCTTCATTTCTTAAA
>JAPYXV010000075.1:80724-92184 GCA_028533065.1 Trachops cirrhosus | reverse complement strand
CATACCCTTTGCAACAACATGGATGGAGTTGGAAAGCACTATGCTAAGCGAAATAAGCCAGGCAGTGAAAGACTAATACCATATGATCTCACCTTTAACAGGAACCTAAACAACAAAACAAAGAAACAAGTAAAATATAACAAAAGACACTGAAATAGAGTTGTCAGTGACCAGAGGGGAGAGGGGAGGGAATTTCAGGGGAGAATGGAAGGGTTTACAGGAACAAATATAGAGGACACATGGACAAAACTAGGGGTATTGGAAAGGGGAGGGAGGAGGGGAGGAATGGGTGGGTGGGCTGAAATGGGAATAAAGAATAGAAACTGTACTGAATAAACTAAAATAAAAAATAAAAAAAAAGATTGAAGACGAACTTCCTCTGGTCCAAGTCCTTGGCCACCCCTTCATGAGTGGAGGTCCCACAAAGATGTCTGATGTTAGTCTCTAAGATGTTCTCATAGGGTACTCCCATTACTGTAATATAACTTCAGCTCATCTAGAGACATGCAAAGAGTTGGTCATCCAGGACTGTGAGCATCCCCTAGCTGTTTTTAGATGACCAGTGGAAACACTAAGACACATAAGCGAGTTGGGGATGGCCAAACCTGTAGTGGCCTTTGGGAGCCCCTCTCATAAACAGCACACTTTGACCCACTACAGAAAATCCCCTAGTCTTTTCCTCCTGTACACCATAGCCAGAGAACAGTAAGTTTGAATCATTGACCTGTTGTAAGCTTGCTACATCTCTCCTCCAAAAAGCAGGGTTGTATTTCCCAGGTTGAATGCCTTGAGAAATAGCCATACCTATTCTCAGGCATAAGCTTTTTACTTCCTATAAACTCTGAAGGTTTCAAGGAGAGTTGAACAGTTGGCAGCAGAAGCTCAACTGGGATTACCACCAATCCTGTCTCAGGGGCCTCCTTTTTCTTTGACTTTCAGGTACACTAAGGCACTCCCACCTTGATTCACTATTTCTTACAGCCTTTCTAAGGAGCCAAAGCAGCCTCTATAGGCTATCACCTGGTACTTCCTCCACCCTAGTTTTCGTTTCACTGTCCCCAGGAGCAATAAATCCACCCCCCTCAATGCACAAGAGAAAAACTAGTACTTTTAAAACTGAAGTCTCTGAATGTCACACAGTCCTGATAACTTATTGAGATAACAGTCACCCTGATATCTCAACTGCCCATGTTCCAGCCCCTTTGCAGTTTTTCGAGGTCACTAGGAAATGAAACAGCTCACTTCTGAGCACTGTGTGTATATACCAATGGGGAAAAGAATTGTTTTGTTTCTGAATAAATTAAAAGGAAACACATTAAAAAGTGTGGGGGCAGATCTGCCCCCAGGCCCTGACCCCCTTCCCCTCAGCTGCCATGGATGAGAATAAGTCTACCAAGACATGATTTGCTTGGGGAAGAAAGGTGGCCAATCTCTCAAAGGAGAAGGGCCAGGAGCCTGTTCCTCAATGGACTTTTACTGGGTTCATTTGCACAGAATTACAGATAATACTCATTAACCATTGTCAGGCAGTAAGGATCAAACAATAAATAACAAAGAACTCTGAGGGCCTATTGAGTCAGGATCAAATAACTAAAGAGTTGTAAAGCTTTGAGGAACAAACTCACTTCTTGCTTGGACCCTTATCATTTAATTGAGAGCATTCTAAACAAAGCATTTTTCACATAATTTTACATATTCTTTCTCAGGCCTGATTGTACTGGAAACCCGCCCTTTCCAGCACAGGAAATTGTTTCAGGATTAGGTGGAGCAAGGGAAGTGAGGCAGCCAAGAGATTAGGAGACTTCTCCCAGACTGAATGAGGACTCAGGCTTTGTCAAAGCCAAGGGGTGAGGGTCCATCACCTCCTTTTGCTGTGCCCCCCAAAGTCCCTCCTTGGGGGCCTCCCACATAATCGTGCCTGTCTTAGGTTGTTCCCACCTTGGGGAATCTTACCTGTCATTGGCTAACTGACCAAGCACTGGGGGCCAGTTATGGAAAGAGGAGCGGAAGCAGTGCTCCTGCCAGGGAGATAAGTTTTTTGTCTCCTTGGTGGCTTACGGTCCAAGGCCATTCCCTTAGCCTTAGCCTTGGTGGGGGTTACAGCTTCTGAAACCAGGCAGGGCAGTTCCCAACATCAAGGGACTGTATATTGCATAAAGGTTCAACTGTATAAGTTGAACATTTATAGAAAATCTTGACAGGAAATTACATAAGAAAGGAAATACAAAATGTGGTTGATTCTTTTCAGTATGATAAACAGGAGAAGGTTTTTCCTATATCTGGCTAAAAAGCAAAATATTAATCAAATGTTTAATTAATTTTGGAAAGAATCATCTTGCCCTGGTACATGTGGCTCAGTAGATTGAGTGCTGGTCTGTGAACCAAAGGATCACTGGTTCCATCCCTAGTGAGGGCCTATGCCTGGGTTGTGGGGCAAGCCAGGACCCTAGTTGAGAGCACTGTAGAAGCAATCACACAGGTATGTTTCTCTCCCTCTGTCTCCCTTCCCCCACTGTAAAAATAAATAAATAAAGCCTTTTAAAAATAAAATAATGTTTATCAATCTGAAGAACTGATGTTGTGTCAGCCTATATTGGTATCCCATACCTTTTATTATCACTTGAAATAACTAGTGAAGTATCATTTCATAATATATTCCTCAGATCAAGTATTTGGCAAGCTTTGCAGGGTTTAAAAGACTTTTGGTAAACCTAGAAATGGCTTTTGTGATATTCAAAGGGCTCCTGAAACATTGCATGTATTCTTTCTTCTTACAAAGATAAATTTTAGGCTACTCAGGCTTATTTAATATATTTAAAATGCACAGGAATTTTTGTCAAATAAAGAAACTATATAAAAATCTCCAAGAGACTACAATATTCTAATATGCTTTCATTTACAATTCTAATGATTATTTTAGAATGCCATACCTTGTAGAAAGGAAGTAGGGAAGTTGCAGAAGGGTTGAGTATATAGCAGTGGTTCTGTGCAAGTTGAAAAAACATTGTGTGTGTTGGGGGCAAGGAGTCAAAACAGAGGGAGTTGAGTAAGTGAGAAAAGGAAAGAATAAGGGCTTTATACATATAGGAAGAAATAAAGGAAGTTAAAAATACCCAATTTCTGTCTGTCCTTGTGGAACAGCTAGATGCTACTAGCTCTTCCAGCTCTACTAGTAAGGATGCTAAGTATTTTATAGATCAAGAGAAAGGCCACTGAGCAAAGGAATGTCCAAACTATGACAGCCACCTCAGGCACTTGTCATAAATATAAGAAGGCAACCCTGGCTGGTGTAGCTCAGTGGACTGAGCATGGGCTATGAATCAAAGGGTCACCAGTTCGATTCTCAATCTAGGCCACATGCCTGGGTTGCAGGCCAGGTCCCCATTGGGGCCCATGTGAGAGGCAACCACACATTGATATTTCTCTCCCTCTCTTTCTCCCTCCCTTCCTCTCTCTCCAAAAAAAAAGTAAAATAAAATCTTAAAAAAAAAAAAAAAAGGCAGGTCACTGTATAGGCACTCCGTCCCTTTGGCCAAAGGACCCCAACCCAGGTCTTGTGGCCTTGAGTGACTTGCTCATATTAACTCAGGATTAACACTGCCCACCCCAGTCTGCCCAACCTCAAAAGGTCACCATTACTGGACTGGAGCCCAGGGTATACCTGGATATGGCAGGTAGTACAGTAACTTTCCTACTACATACTAGGACCACCTAGTGTGTCCTAATTTCCTTCTCTGGATCCCTCTCCTCACAATCCTTCACCATCCTAAATGTATGAGGAAGGTCCACAGCAAGGACTTTCTCTTTACTTGTAAATAGATTTACAGGGATATACACAACAAATAACCTGGGCTGTCCTTCCTCAGGAATTTAGTGACAGTCCTCATTTATTTTGACAAGCATTAGTAGAGGACTTAAGGGACATGTCACTTGAGGGATGGAGATAGCCTAGTAATACAGCGTGTAAATAACCTAGTCACTATTTTCTCACAGAAAAACTGTACCATAAACATATAATAAAGACCATAGGTTGTCTTACACCATTAATCTAGGACAGGTACAAAAAGCATCATTGGAGTACAGAAACAAACTGAAGGCTACCAAGACAAAAAAAATAAACCCAGGGACCTGGTATATTTAAGAGTTTGGAACGAGAGTTGCCATAATTTGCAACTACAACTCTCATAGAAGGGACCCCACCCTGTTCTTATGTCTTCCCCAACATCCATCAAGTTCCCTAATGTCTCCAGCTCAATACATTACTCTCCAATCAAACCATAGAAGAAGCCCACTCCTTCAGGATGTCCAACACAGCTGGGCAATATATCTATGCCCATGAGCCAGCAGAAGATCTCAGATACCTCTTCAAGAAACAAAAAACACTCTGGCTAGTGTGGCTCAGTGGATTGAGTGTAGGCCTGTGAACCAAAGGGTTGCCAGTTCAATTCCCAGTCAGGGCACATGCCTGGGTTGCAGGCCAGGTCCCCAGGTGGGGGCACTCTAGAGGTAACCACACATGGATGTTTCTCTCCCTCTCTTTCCCGCTGCCTTCCTCTTGCTCTCTAAAAATAAATAAATACAATCTTTAAAAAAATAGAAACAAAAACCTGCTATAGATAGGTAACACACTGACTAGGCCTTAATATAATTATCTTGCTCACATTTATGACAATCTTTCTACCAGCCTATCAATATACTTAGCCTTCTCCCTCAGAAAAGAAATTTTTATATCCCTGTTACATTTAGCACTTACCAGATAAAAGTCCCAGGTCCTCCACTGCACTAATCTTTTTTGTCAATTTTGTTGTCTCTAGGATACAAATATCACTATCAACCCTTAGAACCCTATCTATATTCCAGACATCTGTCATGAACTTATGGACAAGAACTTCTCTTTGTCTGCTAGTTAACAAGCAGATGGAACCCAAAGAGAATAGCAATGTTCTTTTTACAGCAGGAAGTAGTCAGAGTGGTTGTATCCTAGGTCCACAAAGGTTTGGATTCCTAATGCTTCAGGGGAACTGTTAGGTAGAATAGTAAACTAAGGCAGGGAGAAAGAGGGAGAAAAGTCTCACCACTACTCAGCAGGGAGCCTGGTCCAATAAGACTGCCAGGCATTCCAACATCACAAGCAGGGATAGTGCAGAGGGAAGTGAGTCATTGAGACCCAGGACAGGGAAAGGGAGCCTCTGTCATTTTTCCTTTTTAATTATATATCTAGGCTGTGGTGCTTTAGGAATGCTATTCATTAATCTTTCTAGCTTTTAGTATACTTGAGTCCTATGCAATAATTTTTCTAACTGGTGGTGGCATTTGGGCTCTATGCATTCAAATTTCTAGCTTTGAACTACTCAGTGTAAGAACATCCTCCTGTGACCGTCTTTACCAGTTGGGTAGACTTCCACTACTCTGACTGTGTATGGTAACAACAGCCCACCACCTTCACAACTCATCTTCTGTAGTTTTTCTTTCCTTGCTATCAAAGAGCACACATAGTATTAACTATACCTGGGTTCAGAGATTCTTACCATCTACCAAAGAAAGTGGGGGCTCATGATTAAAGGAAAGCCTTTATGCAAGGAAGAATTGCTGTCCTCACGGGGTGATATACATAGTGTTTAGAGGATGGCACTGCTGAACAAGTAAAGCTGGTAGACAGCATCACATTTCAACAGAGAGTATTGCAGAGAGGTTTTGAAAGTGACATGTACTGTGTACACAAACAAATGTTTGGCAAAGGGTATGCCTAGTAGTGCAGTAGTGTAGTGAAATCAGAAACAGGAGAGACTAAAGGATATAATTCTTTTTTTATTGTTGTTCAGGTATAGGTGTCTACATTCCTTCCACTACTTCCACTATCCCAGCCATCTCCACCTCTCCTGCCTGATCTCTCCCCTTTTGTTCTTGTCCATGTGTCCTTTATACTTGTTTCTGAAAACCCTTCCCACATTTCCACCCTTTATCTCCTCCAAGCTCCTCTCTGGTTACTGATAATTTGTTTCTAATTTCAGTGTCTAACCAGAGACATTGAAATAAAGGGTCTAATTCTTAGTGGGGCTTTGGGTGGCACACCCAACAGCAGGATAAATTTTCCAAAGAAGCCACGGTCTGGGTATTGCAAAATAAAATAGAAAGTAACATTGTTGCTTAGCTTTGGGAGGCACCATTTCTTCCCAAAAGAGGAATTTTTAATCTCCCTCAGAAGTGCAAATTTAGCTTTCCCTAACACTATAAATAGCAAGAAGACCCCAGTCCTCTTCAGGCAGTGCTGCTTTATCCACACGTGATTGATTCAAGGCTTCATTCCCATGAGCTTTAGGGAGGAGTGTGTTGTTTGTAGGATGTCATAGGGTCTAGTCCATTGCTTGGTAACTGCTGTTCAGGACCTTGAGTCTTCCAGTTTTTAGTAAGAATCAGTCTTCCGGTTGGCTTGGGGGTAACATCTCATCATATGGGTAGTTGGACCTGCAATGTGCACACTTGTGCAAAGCTGTTAGTGTTTGTCCTGGATGTTGTACATATTGTTTGAATTTTGACTCAAATTATAAATCTAAAGGGAGTGATCCTAAAACAGAAACTTGAAATAATCTATTTCAAAAGGGCTTAATTTAAGCCTGCTTTGAGGTGCTACCTAATTCAACACAAGGCCATATGGAGTGTCTGCTCACATTTCATATGTGTTTCCTGGAATATTTTCTTCAGGGTCTTCTTTACTGTGTGGTTCATTTACTCAGTCTTCCTGATAAATTGGAGTGCTCAAGATACATGTGGGTTCCCTTGAATATTTAGTGCCTATCTTGTCTTCTGGGAGATTTCTAAAGTCAGCATTGGTCCACTATCACTTTGCATGCTGTAAGGAACAAACCTAGGAATTTTTTTTTTTTGAGTAGAAGATTTGCTACCACATTTGCTTTCTCAGTTCTAGTGACATATTCCTCTACCCATCTATAATATGTGTCTACAAAAACTAATAAAAAGTAAAAGTTTTCTATGGTTTTATGCATCTGTGTAAAGTCAGCTTGTCAGTTCACAAATGGGCATATCCCATTATATTGTACTCTTTCCTTTTGGGTTATGTTCTGTCTTAGTATGGTTTTTAAAATATATGTGACAGGTTTGGGTAAACCTCTGAATGTTCCTGTGTAAGTGGAGGTACTAATGTGGACTAGCGAGGTCCATTAAGGCATCCATTCCAAATGGCTGCCTTCATGTGGGTGTTTGAGGATGGGATACACTTGAGCCTCAGGGAATAAGATCATACCAAGGGTGTTCACCTTCCATACAGAATTAGGGTCAGAGTTATAGAATCCCCATTCATGGACCCATTCCTCATCTCATTTTGTGTAATGGGGTTTAAATTCTGACAAGTCCAGGTGGGAAATTAAAGCCCAAAGAAGTGATGGCCCCTGGACAGCTTGTCTTGCTGCTATATTGACAGTTTGGTTTTCCTGGCTCATTTGGGAATTGTTCTTCTGGTGTCTTAGGCAGTGCATTTGGGAATGCACTCTCTAATTCTGTTTTGGTAGATTCAGTGCCTCTGGTGATTGTAAAATCTCTTTTTCGTATTTGATGTCATTATACACTGAGTTTAAGGGCCTTCTTTCTATCCATGTTGCCAATAGGCATGGGCTACCATGAAGACATATTTAGAATCAGAATATTTGTGGACAGACTTGGTCTCTTCCAGATTAGCCAGTGGGGGTGTACGACTCGTTGCCCATAGGCAAAAACTCTGGAAACAGTATGGTGGAAAAGATAAAAAGTAAACCATTATTTTAAAGTATGCACATCTTGAAATAATGACAGGTTTCTGCCTCAAAACCTGTTTCCTTTAAAACCACCTCAAAGAAAATCACCCTGCCATCTCTGTTAGCTCAGTTCAAGATGGCACCAAGAACTTCTTCCACCAAAAGTACTACCTTTTTCATTGTTAAGAGTTCATGTTCCAGGTATCCTTCTTATAGAACACTGTCTTCTTCCTATGGCCACTGCCCTCTAGTGGTCTGCTAAGACAAGCACAACAGGTCTGAGGCGCAGCCTGAGCTGGAGTGGGTGGAGTGGCAATCATGTCAGGAACTCTTTTGTAGGGCCCCTCCCTACTGGAGGAGCTCAGTTGCCTAAGCTTCCTCCTCTCTCCTCTTAACCAGAGACTGATGTCCTCCTGGCAGACCCCAGAGCACTCAGGGAAGGGCCTCAGAAATGTTCCCAGATAACTTGGTTCCAAACTATGGGGCCCAGGAAATAGAGCCTCCAATGGCTGGAAAATCCAAGAGGGCAGTAAGAATCCAAGAGAGAAAAAGAAAATGGAGAATCCCAGAGAACAGTGTTTCTGTGCTCTCTCTTTTTTAAACCTTCTCCAGAATCTCCTGTATGGCCAGGTATTTGTTGCCCTGGTTGCCCGAGTGACATAGTAATTCAGCAACCTTCCCTGATGCCTTCTAAATCCTCCCCCATTTTGAGGGTGAGCGTATCCCACCTCCCCATTACAATGGTACTTGTTAACCTTCTTTTCCTGGGCAAATTCAAAGGCTCTGATAAGGACTGTGTGTTCAGATTTCTGAGCTGAGGTTGTTACAGTAAGGGTCTGGACATCTGTTACCTTTTCTATGGTGACACTTATCTGGCTTCTCTCTGACCACTCCCAGTGAAGTTCCTCCCATCTATATATAATTCCCAGGCACATTCTGTCAGTTGCTGGTCCACTAGATCTGGCCTGCTTGAATAAAATTGGTCAGGGATTCCCAAGCAGTCATGCTTGAGGTCTGAACTGCTTTTTGAGTCCAGGAGTAGTATAACCACTACACAGTTGGGCCATATGTTATAATGACCCAAGTGGCAGAGATGGCCTACCAACAAATATTGAAAATGGTCCTAACTGGACCCAAATGGCAGATGGCTCCAGTAGCACAAAGCCCAAGTGACAAGATAGGATCCTCACATGCACACTTGTTCAACTTACCCACACTTTGAGTTCATCTACTGCCCAGAAACTCATTTCTTTTCACCAGTGAGCATTTCAGCTTAGTGAACACTCAGGAGGAATGCAGGGAAATTGCCTAAGAACAGCTCTCAGAAGTTACTGGGAAATCCACACAGTTCTACTCCCAGGATTAGCCTGGCCCAGGTAGCTGGAATCGAAGTCCAGGCTCTCTGGGACTTGCCAGGATTCAAACAGTCCCACTAGAGTCATCAAAAAGTGTAATCAAACAAATGTAGGTTTGGCTATGTGTTGCAACAAAAACCAAATTTTTGTTTTTTGCTGGTGCAATAAGAAAGAGATATGATTCACATGCTGTGTGGCCTGGGATAATGGTGCGCTCCCATCTCAAGACTATCTCCCATTCCTGATCAAGCCCATACTTCTTTTTTTTAAAAAAATATTTTTTATTCTTTATGCTTTTATAGTTTTCCCAATTTTTCTCCATTTACCCTCCTCTGCCCTGCACCCCCCAACCCTCCAGCATACCCCTCCTTAGTTCATGTCCATGGGTTGTACTTACAAGTTATTTGAATTCTCTGTTTCCTGTACCATTCTTAACCTCTCCCCTTCTATTTTGTACCTACCAGTTATGCTTCTTATTCCCTGTACAAGTCCCTTTCTATTCCCATTTGGGCCATATTTCTTTGTCTCTGTACACCTGTTAAGGTGTAAGGTGGTGGGGCCTTAGGTTCACCAGGGAAGGGCAACCCTCTTTGCTGCATTGTACAGCTGTCTGTGGGGGAGGAGTTAGAAAGGGAACAATGCAGTTCACTTTCTGACAGTCACACTTTCTAACAAACTCTCATGTGAGACTGGGAGTTTCTCCACTATGGCAACCCCAACCATAGTCCATCGTCAGCTCTGAGTCTCAGTTTCCCATTCAGCCAGCTCTGTCCATGCAGTCCACAGCCTTGCCATGGGTTCCTCTGTCCACCGAGAACAGAGGAACTCCATCTCCTTCATCTCCCTCATCTCCCTTGTCTCCCTCCTATGGGTCTGGTTGGTCTGTTTGACTTTTATTTTTAATTCCTTGGTTACTAGAGTTCCATGCAGTTTAATTTTCTGGCACTTCTGGTTGTTTATTGTTTTTTCATTGGTTGTTTTCCTCCTTTTGGTTGTGCAAAGAAGTGAAGGGTTTCTACCTATGCCTCCATCTTGGTTGGAACTCCCCCGTGCTTCTTATAGAGCTGTAGAGGTGTTTGCTTTCCTCCCTCAGTGATTCATATTTCTTTCTTTTGGTGAACTTGGGCTCTAGCCATTCATCTTTATAGTTTTTGGCACTCTCAGACTGTCCATTCATCTTTCCAGCTTTTAATGTTCTTGGGCCCCATTCATTCATATTTCAAGCATTTTGTCTATTCAGTTTAAGATGCTATCTCTGACTTCTGGCCAAAATGGAGGTTTAGGTAGATATACTTTGCCTCCTCACACAACCTAAAGAAGGACAACCACAGATTTAAAAACAAAATATAACCAGAAATGCAAGAAAATCAAACTATATGGAATTCTGATAACCAAGGAGTTAAAGAAGAAATATTCATTCACACTGGTAGAAGGAGAGGAGATGGGAAGCTGAGGAGGAAAGGATGTACAGCAAGGTGGTGGCTGGCATACAGGGAGATTCCACATTTGCATATGGATAAAACTGCAGAAACAACTGGGGTGCTCCCCAGTTGGAAGTACAGACTTCCTAACCCAGAGTTTCGACCTAGGGTAAAAAAGCCTCAAAACTTCTGGCTGTAAAAATCTGTGGGAATTGTACTAGCAGGAGAAACTCACAGCCTCACAGATGAGTTCCTTGGAGCGACCCACAGGGTCTTAGAATGTACACTAGTCCATCCGCCCAGGAATAAGCAACAGAAGGGTCTAGTTTGCTTATGGATAGCAGAAGAAATGACTGAAAGCTGGCAGAGAGCTGAGCAAGTAGCATTGTTCTCAGACTCCTCCCTTCAGAATCCTCCAGCACATAAAACACCACAATGCAGCAATGTGAGTTGCTCTGCCCTGGTGAATACCTAAAGCGCCACTCTTTACAACATAACAGGCACACTGAGACAAAAAAAAAAATGCAGTTCAAATGAAAGAACACATCAAAACTGGCACAAAGTGATGAGATAGCCAACCTATCAGATACACAGTTCAAAACACTGGTAATCCAGATTCTCACTGAAATGGTTGCATATGGTCTCAAAATAGAGGAAAAAGTGAAGGCTATGAAAAGTGAAATAAAGAAAAATATGCAGGGAACCAACACCGAAGGGAAGGAAACCAGGATGTAAATCACAATTTGGAACAAAAGGAACAAATAAACATTCAACCACAACAGAATGAAGAAACAAAAATTCCAAAAATAGAGGAGAGGCTTAGAAACCTCTGGGACAATTTTACACATTCCAACATCTAAATTATAGGGGTGTCAGAAGGAGAAGAGGAAGAATAAGAAATTGAAAACTTACTTGAAGAATTATAATGAAGGAGAA